>LOND01002306.1:37687-48024 GCA_014220965.1 Paragonimus kellicotti
ATGATCGCAGTTTATCCACTGACGGATAACGTAGTAATGCTTTACAAAGCCGAGTTGTCAGTTGATTAATGATATGGTTTGGTTATTGACTAATGACAAATCATGGATTGACAACATTCAAGTTATACTGGACTACTGTATTCTCAGAGAAGTGAACTTATTCTTTTACTTCTTCAATACTGTAACGATTGCGTGCTCAGAAAGCATCCTGTAAAAGCCTTTTTACTGTTTTTTAAAAAGCTATATCACCATGAGTATACGTCACTTGTATTTTAGACTATATGTTCGCATTACAACCCGAGCTGTTTTTATTTTCCCAATTCCGCTTAAAATAAAACATCATGAAATACATGTCAAAAATAAAAACAAATAAAACAAAAAGTTTATGGTGAGGGTTTAATAAATTTGCCATTGAGGCTGATACACTCCGAAAGACGCGGAATTTTGAGCATACGGTGTAGATGCTTTTGCTCTTATCAACCTGGTAGTGAGTATCTGTGCTCTTAGTTGATGACACGGCTAAAGTTCAGACCAATAACATTCATGTCATCCTCAAGTTTCTTCGGTATTCCTTTAAGTAGATTTACGTTCAATACACAAATTGACGGACACAAATACCGAAGTTGCAAGTAAGTTTTGTTTCCGATATCCCATTCTCCGACTAACTACGACGCAATCGGTATAAAAATGATTATTTGTCAACACTGACACATCAGAGTGCGTGGTTGTTTATGACTATGGCCCCAGTGTTCAATATCGTGAATTGGATGACATTAAACCTCTTCTGATGTGTACATCAGAAGAAGTTTAATGCCAACAAGTTACAATGATCATGTTTTAGTAACCACATTCAGATGGATGTAGCGATGATCTTCACTCAAAAATGTGTCGCCTTTTAACCAGTTTTTGGGCGTCGAATGCACGGAAATTTGCGGACGCTTCACCTCGTCTGGATTATAATTACAGCAAATCAAGACCGGAAGTAGTGATCCTGTGACTGTTGACAGTTGCTCCGTCCGAAACTTCCACCTGCCTCATTTTCATTCCAAATCAAGATTGTAATTTCTTCACAACGCCGTCCTAATCGGCATGTAATGAAGGGAGAAAAAAAAACAGTTTCCGCTCATAGGCGTTACACATTTACCAATATCAAAGTATGTTTTTGTTAACTGCAAGTATACATTTTATGCTGACCGGCGATTGAGTTGAGGAGAATATTTCGGGTAAACTTCAACTTGAATTCGTTTTAAAGAGGAATCTGAATTAAGTTGCACAACGTAAAACCCAAGTGACTGAATTAGGTATCAGTAGATGAAATCTGTAGACGAAAATTCTGTGTGCACACCAACGACTTGACACTGAGCACTACAGACACCAATCGGTTACGACTGAAATAGACACCTCAAGACGCCAGCTATCCAACTTACGGCTGATCATTTCGTCCCTACAAGTTACCAGAGTTTCTCAAGTACTGGCCGTGCGTAACAGGTTCTCCGCCTACTATAAACACAGGAAGTTGAATTGCAGTCTTTATTAACCACCTTTGACTGATCTAATTAAAGAAGGCTTACAGTGATTGAAAGCTCGAAGACCGATGCTTGAACGTTGAAAACTGGGATAAGATAGTAATATGAAAGAGCTACAAAATTTAACTAATGAAGTCCTGTAGGGTAGCAGTAGTTAGATGGGTGAGTTGACAGAATACGAGGGAAACGGATCTCAATATTCATTGAATCAGAAAACGACAATTGTTTGTTCAGTCTTCGACCTAACAGCTGCTAGTTAATGCAATAGCTCATAAAACTGTAGGACATAGGGTTTTTGACCATAATAAATTGAACATCTCTCACAAGTTCACGCAGCTCTCGTTTTCTTATTAAAGGTTCTGTGGCACTTTTTGACGAAGGTACTTTATTCCAGTGTTGCTTATGTTAAGGCTCGTCGGTGGTGCATATGGTTGCCATAGTCGAAATATGAGCTCTGAATACGCTTTCGTACGGCCATCGCGTTGACCACCTCGCCACTGACTCCAGGACTGGATTATCACGTGCAAACGTTTAGTCATATTCGATTACGATCAACGATCACATCGTCCGATAGCATCAAGAGCAGACAGTAACTCTCCTTTTAATTCCAGACGGTGACCCACTTCTTTACTCATTGGTTGCACTATGTTGATCGTCGTGCTTAATCGAACCAGTCGATGCACTTCACTATTTAATCGCCATCATGCTCGAACGTACAGTTTAATGGTTCTTTACCTGATAATGTGGATGCGATAGACGCTATTGGTATTTTCAGTGCTACTGATTGGGTTTAAAACAGAAAAGGCGTGGTCGTTTTGGAGACAACTGCAATCCCGCGTTGCTGCGTTGCACTCTTACTAAAAAAGAGGTCAGTACATAAACTTCGCGCTATCATAGCAGTTTAAACAAACCGCACACACAACAGTTAACACTCTGTTCATTTACCCGTTCTTCATTATCACGCTACGAGGTTGAAATTCTTCATCATCTCTTTCATGGAACAACCCGACTGACCAACAAGTACAAACTTCTAATGCTTGTCAGTTACACATTGTGATAACTGTTTTAAAACACGGTAGTGTTTGCATTAGAACTGGTTTCATTCGAAGAAAATGACATAAACCTGTTACGATTTTGAGTAATCTAAAGGTGGGTATCAAGACGTTGACTTAGCAGGTGACATTTGCCATCATGTTATTTGTAATCTTTAACCACATGTTCGGTCTCACTTAACTCTCGGTTTCAACCCTTAAGGGCTACGAGCAAGCACACTTGCATCGGAGCCAAAAAAGGACATATGTTGCCATATGTTGACATCTACTTTGGCTTTCAACAGTTGCGAACGTAAAGCATGCAGGTTATATACACCACACAGAAAGGACCAAACAGGGATTAGACATGCGGGCAAACATGTTTTACGTTAACATATTGCAACACATACCATCTTTCTGCTCCCATGACATAAAAAATCGTCTTCTTTGCTGGGGCTTTGCTTGCTCTGACCGTCATCTTGTAATCTCGAATGAAGTTTGCTACTAGTAGTTCATGAAGTGTATAGATGTAGCATCATTCAGAGTTGATTACATTTTCAAAAGTCAGCAATGTTTATCGATGAGCTCGCCTCGAAAGAAAGTAATAATCTCAAACTTTGCCCCTTACACAACACATCACTAGTACAAATCTTTGTTTAGATAGGAATTTCTGCTACAGCTCTCATGACTTTGAGGTAAGTGTGTCAATCACGATTTTAGTAGGGTAACAATCCACATGAGACACTCATCATATCCCAATAATTAAACAGCCTCCCGTGCACGGCGTCAATTTCTGCCCATCATTTCGTTGACAGAACTAGTAAGATCCTTCCTGTCTATCATAATCGAATAACCGGTGATCAGTTCTGCTTGTTATGTTGTTGATGGAGTATTGCTTAACCAAAATCGCAAGAGCTGGATTTTCCATTCTTCTCCGAAAGTTAATATCCCTTACCAATGGCCGTGAATAAAGACGAAATCCGAGCTTATGTCAGAAATAGGCCAGCCAGAAAGTGTGTTCGAAAGCTTGGACCACAATCGAGTGTGAGTAGCGTTCTGACAGTCATAGTCTNGCTCATCACAGTTATGCCTGAAGCTGTCCACTCTGAAAACTAAAATTTTAAGTGTATGAAACGCTAATTAGCAAGGACGTTTCTGTGTTGTAACGAAAAAGGAATGATTGGATGTTGTAAAATGAATTATAATCTTAAACTTATTATCTGATCTTCTTGTCCGGAAAAGACAGTAAAATCATACAACTGCCCAACCAACCTGCCTTGAGAACCAAACTTATTGGAATTTGGCAAGTCCTTCAGTATACAATAACCGGGTATCCTGAATGATGACATACGCATCAATGCATCCAATCGTCATTCACATAAATTACTTGAACGAGGACTTCAAACGATCATGTACCATTTATAATTTGTCCGAGCTCTAGTGGCTAGACAACAATGTTGAGAAACGTCAGCCTATTGTAACTGTAAGCATTATGCGTTTTAAACTAAGTAGAATAAAATAAACACTTCAAATTGACGGAGCAAACTGAATAGGTTATGACAGCAATTCTGACGTTGCATGTTTGCAATTCCTAATGTTTATGTAACTTCACTCATAACTATGTTACAATCATGTCCGACCCAAGAACGCTTGCGTATATATATAACACTTTCAACAAACAAATTATGCCTTCCCAAATGACAAATCACGGTTGGTCACTTATCATGTGGGTTGCATTTAAACATCGAGTAAATTAATTGGGTGTGAGGGAACAAACAATTTTGTTGTCATTACATTGGGTAGCCCTTACTATTTAGAACATTACACATTATAAGGCAGTTAATTTCACAACACGACAGTGCTCGACACATCGTTACTGGTTCCCGTTAGTTTGTCACAAAAAGTGAAACCATTGAAGCACTGTAAAAGCATTTTGTTGGAGATATTGGGTGGTCTTATGGTTTTGTCATCCGTTTAAATTTGTCTGACAAATTTATGGCAACACTGGGACAATAGAAAACTGACTGTTTTGTGAGTACCTTGAGTAAACGGACACAGTATTGACTGATCAGGTTCAAAACTTACCAACGAAAATTCACAAGTTATTGTACCGACCACTAGAACAGTAAACAGATAAAACGCCTGACACTGTACAGTGATAATAAACTGCACCAGTATTCTTGAATGCTATTTACCATCCCTATCTACCGTTGACAATAGTAAAAGCACTTTTCATAACAACATATTTACGTCGATCGACTACATAACGTGTTCATGACAACTTTATCTTGCAATGACGATTATTGATCACCTGATCCTCGTAATAATATGCCGTCAAAGTCTGACTGTGAAAATTCTCTCCAGCTACCCAAAATTTGCGTGGAATATTGGACAGAGGTGGTTATGAAATTCCACTGCACATTCAAAAACCGCTAGTCTCCATTTGACTAATGCTTGACGCACAGATAAAAGAGAAGTTAGATTAATTGCGAGTTAGTGATGTTTCATTTATTGAGAAAAGAAAGTTGACAGTTGTTTATATGGATCACTTCATTTTCAAGCTACTGGAATTGGTCAGATTCTATCAGAAGTCTGCCCACGGTCCGGGTCCTGGATATACGTCAGCCGATCGTTTGAAGTCCGTCCATGCGCGCTTTCGAAAGTCTGTCCAACGTTTGTGAATAGGAGGTCTGTCATATATTTCGCGTTCCCAAAAGTGCGGTTCCTACAAGATGAGCATTTTGCAATCATTTGTAACGAACGCGACATAATGTTCACTATTTGTTACTTGTTTATATACTCCAAAATATGGCGCCGACTCCATGAGTTTAAGTTCAGACTACCGTTTCCTCACTACTGAGTCAATGAGATTTAAAAGTTATGCGAACACGTGCAGTTATCTTTACTATTGAAACGAACTAGACGCGTCTTATATTTAGGGTACTAAAATGGTGAATCACTACTCAGCGCCATGATGAGAGACGTTGTGTATATTTACAAGGAATAATAATTAATTGTTTGTGCCTAACTTGGCTTATTTCTGTAGTTTGGAAGTGACATACATTAGTTAGGGAAGTTTTCAATGTAACTAATCGAGTCCATATTGAATCGGTCATCAGAAATGAAACATGATGTGTGTGTCCAACTCTGTTTATTTGATAGACGTAGGTCTGAGTAGGACAGAGGAAAAAGTGCGATTTACCCACCGAATACATGATCAAGTATCAATGCAAATCTACCGGTATTTACCGCAAATAGTTTAAGAATGCGGTCACATGCTTATATAAATGGAGAACGAGAAGCTTGCAGTAGCTGTATAAACAGTCCGCCGGAAACAATGTGACGTGTTTCAAGCATCCATTTTCGAGGATCTCAGGGTCTTAATACACGTTATTGTTTGATAGTTTCGTTCGGTTTTGTCGAGTTGTATAAGCTTCATTTTACGAGTTATCACGAGAAAATTCCTACTTCCCAAGCATATGCCTACAAAGTCACCTATTAAATACCTTGTGCCTCTTGCTCGTGTTATCCTCATAGTGTACAATATTCCCAGTCGGACCGGTACGTATTCATTTTTGTGCTGTAGAAAATCTGGGAACTATTTCTAAAAGCAGTAGGTCAGATCTCCCTGTAATACTGCGCAACCAAAAACACTGCATAAGGTACCTTGCCTATATACAGAATTATAACACATATCACGAAGTTTGTTCAAAGGATATTCGTTTTTTTTATGGCTACTCATAGAAACCTACAAATATAATTGAAATATAGCAACGTAATCGTTATTGTGCGCGTACGGTAGAAGCAAAAAGCGACTTGACTCACTATCCCAATAGGAGCAATGACAGCCTGACAGACCAATAGGACGCCGCAAAACAAAGTTAGCACTTCACAAATTCTCAGCATGTTTTCTCGGTTTCTGTTAGGTTGTTCATCCGAAATTCCTTTTATATGCGAGCTGTTTTTGTACTGAGCAGGTGAGCAAAATCTCCACCATTGGAGTTTGTTTGTACGTTAACCAATCAGCGTGTTGGGAACAATTTACTTTAATTTCATAAACCTTCAAAACAGGCGATTCACCGTACGTCCACATGAATTGACAAGTTTGTTCACATAAGAAGTAATTTAATGAAAACATATCAACCATGGTAAGACGAACGAAACATGTGTGGATTTTTTATTACTTACAGAACCACAAGCCGGATCCTATTTCGACTGCTTGTTCAGATTATCAAAAATAGAAGCTGTGCAAATCCGAATAGAGAAGAGGCTATCACAAATAATTCAAAATTCGTGCTAATGACAATCACAAGAGACAAGTATGAGTGAAGTGTATCATACTGCGCTTCTGTCATATTGGGTAGCTAGTTTCAGGGAAGTTGTGATAAGGTTTGTCTTTATTCTTTGGGATCAATCTCAATCAGAGTATTCTTGTCGGGGATCACCCGAGCTTGCTAGAACGACATACAATACAAGTTTTTCGTAACGAGTAGCGTTCTGACAGTCATAGTCTGAATAGTATAATTAAAACCAGTTTTCAAAGTGCAGAGGATGACATTTTCCTACATCTTTACACTTTGGGTTAACTCAGACCTCACTTGCTCATAGTGTGAATCTCACATGTTCATCACACGGGTAAACTTTTGTCTCACTTTATAGACGTCCTGCAAGAGAAAATTTCACTTACCGAGTGTTTGGCGTAGTCACGTGATAATAAGTGACCTTCAACAAATTGCTTTACTCGGTGAAAGTCAGAAGATGAATCGGACAACTGTGACTCCTGCTGGTATGACTCGCTAACTTAAGTTTAATTCACGTTGTTTATATAATTGCCTTCAGAACCCCAGTGCAGAAGGACAACTGGACCGTAAACACTAGCAATTAAAACTTTATGAAACGTAGCAGTAGGGGAGCCCAAGGCTAAATTTACATTATGACTTTACTGGCTCTATATAATTATCAGCGCGAAGTTGATTTTACGAAACTGACAGTTATAGTCATTTCCATCAACTGCCAACTTGTAGCTGAGTTCGAAAGACAATTTAAAAATAATCATATACACTACAGGTCTGCATAAAAGATAATTATGAATTTACTGTAACAAGAGGTTTGCAGTTAAGCCTTACGTTTTCCTGCAACACACTTAACTTAACAGACGAAAAACTAAACACAACCTTCCAGTATTTGATCTAATCCACATCGCTGTAAACTTTCTTGTTGATGACTGATTGAAAACGCAACGAAATTCTGTCCCAGCTTCTGCACACGAAAGGATACGGTAAATGAAGTGAGAATTACACGCATGCAAAGAACCTGGTAGGTCTACGCAGTAGGATCAGAGAAACATTCTGCACAGGAAACACGGAGGAGAATATCTGTTTGGTTTTCACTTTGATTGCATTGTACAATGGTGGTTTACCATGTCGCATATATTTTGACTGTATGAGGTAAACAATTATCGTTTCCGGTTTCTGTTTACAAGAAGATTTTTACGCAGTATCACGTTATCACTCAGTAAAAGAGAGAGATGTAGCGGATTGATATGTAACCAGACATTGTCTTGAAAAAATTACGTTTAAAACTTTTTTTAAACTTTTAAAATTTCCCAAAATGGAAAATAAAAAGAAGCCCCGCTTTTTTAATGCCCCGGAAAGCATCCAAAATTTTTTTTTCAGTTCATTCTCTTCTTGTGGCTTTATATACAAGAAAAAATCAAACATCATCATAGTTATCACTGAATATAACAGATATGGATCAGATAACAGTCTGCCGCGGGAGTACGATGGGGTAAGTCGCTTGGGGAGTAAAAATGGTACATATGTTTTACGAGACAGGTGCTTCTTGCTATAGAAAAATGCAAAATTACTTTATTCTAACGTTGCGATAACGTGCATAGACGTTTTTCGAAGTGAATTCGACGGTATCACTGATAACTTCGGTTTTCTAAGATATATGAAACAGACAATTACGTTTGGTAATTCTTTCTCAAGTCAATACAGTTACATTGGTTTCATAGAGATGTGCCATGAGACAAACCGCAAAAACCAAGAAGTCACTGTTTACGAATGACAACAAAAGCCACTGCTAGACTCTACACAATAATTGATTGCACCCTGACTGTATGTTGTCTGGATGTTACGTCACACGGTCAGGGTCAAATGTTTGTGTGTGGTTAGACTGGATGTGATTGATCTGCGGCCACAGGAATTTGCAAGGACTAGAACAAGTTTCTTTTGAGAGCACAGGTTGGAGTTGCGTAGTCTGATAGTAATTGGTTCAGCGGCCGCTAAAGCGCACTGACAATATGTGTTAGTCGCGTAAAAATTCCAAGCGTAGTCATGAAAAATATTGTATAGTGAACAAGCTCGTTTTCACTGGTACATCATCAGGCTTTACACACCATGTTTATATCACAACTTTTGCAAGGGAATCCTTAAGAGGATAAACAGAGAGCAGATGGTCAATGAGGTCAGCCAATTCAATATCGAATTATCATGGCATGGTTTTGGCAGGCTAACAAAACGTTCCTTAATGTATAGAGGTGGGTTGTACAGGCCGATTCCAATAGCCTCAAGAATGCAAGAACGATCTGTTGTGATGACGTAGTGGAGGGTTGAAAACTTATCCGGGAAAAACAGTTATTCGGAGCAATTCATCGATTCACCGCATGAAGCAATGTCCACAGTTGGAAAGAAAGCGGTGATTGTAAAACTTCCGTTCAAGGAGGATATTGTAGCCGATCAATTTAAGCGTTGAATCTAATGGTCCATTCGACGTACCTTTTCAGCGGCAACCTTAAGAAGTTGGTTCACAACAATGCCGATGTTAAGATTGAGCCTGAAAGACAAGCTACCAGTCCACGATCAGTCAATGCTCGTGTATTCATTTTCATGCTGCTGTTGTACTGCAGAATATGTTGGTCGTACGACTAGACGCTTGTCAAAAACGATCAAGGAACATCATCCAACTTGGATCGGAACCAGTTGGTAGCCGTACTGTTGCACATCTAGCCGACACCGGCCGTCGCACAGACGTCACCAAAGCATTCCGGGTTGTCTACAGAGTTGCCAACACAGCATAAACACTTTGTCAGCGCACTTTGGCTGCCGTCGAACCAATACTATCAGACTTACGCAACTCCAACCTGTGCTCTCAAAAGAAATTTGTTCAGTCCTTGCAACTTCCGTGGCCACAGATCAATCACATCCAGTCTAACCACACACAAACATTTGACCCTGACCGTGTGACGTAACATCCAGACAACATACAGTCAGGGTGCAATCAATTATTGTGTAGAGTCTAGCAGTGGCTTTTGTTGTCATTCGTAAACAGTCACTTCTTGGTTTTTGCGGTTTGTCTTATGACGTCTTGATGAAACCTATGTAACTGTATTGACTTGAGAAAGAATTATCGAAAACAATTGTTCGTCACATCGTTACTAACCTGCTTATCAAAGTAACTCGTTTCTGTTACTGACACGGCAAGCGTTTTCAACGCCATTTTGATGTTTTGTCAAATTATGACGGATTGCAATCGTGTAATTGCATAATCACCGTTTAAGCAAATGCTGCAAGTTGTTTTGTTGTTTACACAGCTTCGTCGACAACATATAACGTTAGTGTGGTTTGGGACCGTGATGTGCGCATTGTCATTCTTAATACTGAGTATTGATACTCATCAAAAATAACTAATCATTCATATATCCACGTACAAAGTGTTAAAATTGATCAGTTCTGATAGACCGGTACATTTAGGATTCTCGCCAGAATCATTACATCCG
>LOND01002307.1:20892-35478 GCA_014220965.1 Paragonimus kellicotti
TCGCATTCCTCCAACCAACCAACACATTATCCAGCTCAAAGTTTGGAACTATCTTTGATCACGAACACTGTCAAACCGGAACGCCATTCAGGTCCTCCTGCACGTGTTCACATAAGGAGGGGTTTGAAATGAGCCAGACACAACACATCGCTTCCGGACACAGGAAAACAAGCTGGGCGGTACGCGGTCGAACCGACAGGATTTTGTCTCCGAGACTTATACAGTTTCACCCAACAAAACGAACTACAAATCAAGGATTACTCTCACGTCAGCTTATCTCTCCGCTACATCCCACATTCGTCCACTTGTTTAATCCCTGATTTACAACAACAATTTCCGCGGCGTTATCAGAAATTCGATAAGTCCCAACATTTCGTTATGCAGCTTTGTTGTTCCCTCACACATGGTACACTGATATTTACGTTTTGTGTAGATATATATATATGCAGGTTTTTGGCGTTATCATCTTTCAGTTATACATAACTTTTGCGCCAAGGAAGCCGTGCACTTTCTGATCATGCGGGATTCCAACGCACCGTCGTTTGGACAGTCCAAATCTCTATCAGTAATTCGAACTTTTTCGGATTCATTGTCGCTACTGTTCGCTGATTGTCCTGAATTATAGCAAACCGTGGTGACCCCACGCCCTCGTACCTCGAAAGTCACCATGCTATACTTGACGTTCACAAGGGTCAAGTTCAACATAGCCAGATAAACACGATTCTGAGGCCAGAATTATGACAGTGCGTGATGTGTGAAAAATCGGAGGCATGATTATTCCAACACACGGTGGAATAACTCAATGAGCGATTTGCGGCCAACACGATAGACCGGACAGGCCATCCACCAACAAAATTGCACCGACGAATAAGGAATAACGGACAGAAAACCCACGACAGAAGGCCTCAGTCGCACAAAAACTAGTCGGATGTGAGCAAGACGTGTCAGTGGAAACCGCCGCTGTAATGTGGACTGAAGTTCCGGTTCATCAACGCGGGCGCGAGCGTATTTTGGGAACGTGTGTGTTGGACAATACAAACGGTGCTTTGTTGAAAGGCGACTTCTGAAACTGCGGTGCAACAATGAACTATAATAATTCCCGGTACATAATAATAAGTAAGATCAACAACAGTACTCACCGAGGATATACAGTGCTCACGATACGTCCAAAGTTGCTAAGGAATACTCGAAGTGTTCGGAGCATAGTTGATGTTGCGACTCAGTGAGGCTGAAATACAATCCGACAATGGTGTGGGAACTCCCCTTCGAAGTCTCAATCCAGGTTCGGCTATGAGTAACCCAATGGAATTGATTCAGAAGACAACAAACAACGCAGTACTGTATATATATATAATATATATATATATAATATATATATATATATAATATATAGTATGATTACATATTATTATATATAATATAATATTGACTGAGCGCCACAAACATGCCTCATCTGGAAGTGTCAAATTGTATAAAACAAAATATCAACAAAATTACGCCCTTCTAAGTGGTCGCTACAGTGGGATGTTTCAAATCAATGTTAAGCATCAGCGTTATGAGGAGGAGCAACAGACCTGCGTAGCCGGACTTATCCAGAAGGCGTGTCGCATCCGTTTTGTATCAGGTGTGGTCTGATGCGATAGTTACAGAGGATTAGCAAAATGAGGTATAAAACAATGAAAACACCATGATTTATCAAGCCACGGCCTACGTGTGGGCCCGGAAGGGATTCAGTGACATCTGTGTGTGTTTACTCAACGAAGAAACCAGTTTCTTCTATAAATACTGACGGATATTTTTTTTGTGGATTTGAAAAGCGCTTGACGGCTTGATAAACTGCATCACTGTAGTCTTCGTTGTCCGCGTTTTTCATTGGTTGGTTAATTTCGGAGTTATGAGCCAATCGGAAGGAAGTTCCATTGGCGTTGTTTATTCGCTGTTGTTTGCATCGGTTGTCCCCGTTCTTGTCGAAACGGATTGGGGCGTTACAACCGGCGACGGGGAGGTCTGATACATAGTTTGCATTAAAAATCCACAATGGAAATAACTGCCTTGTGTCGCCGACTGGCCACTTCTTCTGACTATGGAGACCGCTGATGTCTCGCTGAGCTTTTACAGCAGCGATTTTTTTGGTGCCAAGTCCACCCATCATTCCTTGCAGTCATCATGACAATGAAATAGATGGCACCTACACTGTGGATACATCCTCCACGGCGGTGTTGGCGAAACTCAGGTGCCTTAGGGACAGTTCTCCTGGCCTCGACGGTATACCCCCCAAGGCCTTGCGTGAAGCGGCTGTACAGCTTGCTGAACCACTCAGCTTACTGTTTACGCAATCCGTTTCCCAGGGAACAGTACCTAGCAGCTGGAAACTCGCGAGCATCACACCCGTTTTCAAGGGTGGTAGGCGTAATTGTCCCGGTGATTACAGACCAATTGCTTTGTTATCAAGCGTCTCAAAAATTTTAGAGGCGCTTGTATACGACTCGCTTCACCAGTACCTCACCTCTCGTGAGTTTTCTCCAATGCGCAACACGGATTTCGCAAGGGTCGTTCGTGTACTACAAATCTGCTGATAGCCACCGACCAGTGGACCAAAGCGGTTGATCAGGGAAATGGAATAGACGTAGTATATCTCGACTTTGCTAAGGCATTTGACCGCGTGGACCATGCTGTTTTGATAGGTAAGCTTTCCCTTTATGGGGTGCGAGGCAACCTTCTTCAGTGGCTTCAGTCATATCTTGCTAACCGTCATAGCAGGGTCGCGTTAATACGTATCTCATACCTGCAGGCTAGGCTCAGGGCAGTGCCCAGGTTCACATCGGGGCCGCCTTACTATTTTTTGATATCTTATAACGGATCTTGCCATTCCTCAATGCACTCCCCGTATATACGTGTTTGCTGACGGGACGTGCAAAATTTGGGCTTGGCGTGCCATCAACACCACCGACGATTCTGTTATCTTACAAAGAGACCTTGACATTTTATTCAACTGGTCTCGAGTGAACCGACTCGACTTTAATGCTGGTAAGTGTAAAGTTCAGATGCACATCCACAGCCTCTCAAAACCAACACGTACTGACCCTCGACGGGTACCCGCTTCAGACAGTTCTTATCGAGAAGGACCTAGGGACCACTGTTTCGCACACTCTCGTGCTCTGCGAACGCTGAAACAAACGCAAAAAAGGCTAGCAACACCCTGGCGTTATTGAAACGTCTTTTCGGCCAGTTCAACCCCAGTTGTTTCCAACTTCTATACAACAGTTTCGTTCGACCGCATCTGGAGAATGGAACTGTGATCTGGCCACCACATCTCCAAAAGGACAAGCTGCTCCTGGAGACCGTGCAACGTCGAGCCACTAAGGCAGTCCGGGGTCTGAAAACCAGGCCGTATGAGGAAAGGCTAAAATGCTTGAACATGTACTCTTTAGAATATCGTCGGCTTAGAGGTGATTTGGTACTAACCTTTTTGATATTGAAGTCCCCGGATCATCCTTGCCGGCCAATGCTCAACAGGGGAAATAGCTTGACACTGAGGGGCCACCCCCTAAAACTAGAGGTCCAACATAGCAGACTAGAATGTAGACATAGCTTTTTCTCATTGCGTGTTTGCAAGGCTTGGAATGCTCTTCCAAGCCATGTTGTTTCTGCCAGCTCTGTAACGAATTTTCAAGGCTCGCCTTGACCAACATATATTGCATTAGTTCGGATGCTGCACCTTTTTCCCCATTTCAGCCCATTGCTGAGGACCTTGAGATTCTACGCATCGAGATACGGAATTCTCAAAAGCTCCGGCTTCCTACTTCCGTTTACAACCATGCTTGAGACCAGTTTGATCAGTTCGAGAGATCGCTTAAACGCCCTGGTTTCCACCAGATTTTTTCAGTATTCCTCCCTTTGGGACAGAATATGTCGATTTTCGCATGAGCCCCGTCACGTTCGTACTCAATGGAGACATAAGGTCACGGTCGTTCCTGCCGCCACAAATTCTAAGTTAGATTAGACGCACACTTGAATTCACTTCATGAAGTGAATAGCTGCAGCTATGTCATTCGATTCCTCGTCCACCGCAGAACACGGAAAAGCGTTCTACCGGTTGACTACTCTACGAGAAAAGGCGACGGATTGCAGCCGTCTGTGCGGCTTGCTTTCTCAGTCAATCGCTCTCAATGAACACATATGTACTATGCACATGTTTGTGCACCAATGTTTCCTTCAACGGAGACCTAGGTCGCCTCTTTCTATGCACTAGGAAGAATGCCAGTCCGGAGTGTCCGTTTAGGCAGCTTATAAAGGGGTTGCGCCAGACTAGGGGTTTCTTTGAGAACTCTGGGATGGATCTTGTCAGGACCCATATGGGTCCTACTACTACTACGGCGGTCTACAACGTCACGCCGCCGAACTGACATCCTGTTTTGCTGCTTCGGGACTTTCGGCAACCACTCGTTACCGCTGAGCTTTCGTGTTACGGTGATGAAGACCATTTTATTCAAGGTCAATTCATACAGTGTAATATTGCACAGAAAGCTCAGCGGTAACGAGTGGTTGCCGGAAGTCCTGAAGCAGCAAAACAGGGTGTCAGTTCGACGGCGTGACGTTGTAGACTGCCGAATAGTATTCACTGAATAACCCGGCCACGGTCAGATGAAGTCTCCCTGTCGAGCAGTCGCAAAGAAAGGGCCGGAGGTTTATTCTTTCTTAGTTGTCGCATATGCTTAGATAAGAAGTTTTTGTTCTCGCGGGTTCTGAGAAGGATCTTTCTTTGTACGAGCTCGGTGTGTTAACGGAGTTCCTGTCTGCACCCATTTCGAACAATGTGGAACGTACTTACGTCCTCCGAGTTTCCCGTAAGCTTATGCTTCGCGAATAAATGGGAATGGTCATCGAGGGAACAATGTACTCTGCGCGGAAGAGGTGGCCGATAAAAGAAAGTGCACAGTTTGTGGGGTACACATAAGTCTGAATTGCGCTTTGAAACGCACGGTAGTTTTCGTTCACGGAGTCATAATCAAGAAGTGATCCTGAGTAACTTTTCAGGCCGTTAAAATCAGCCTGATTAAAATTTCGAACTGTGGACTTTTTTGGTTGTAACCAGTAACAGATGAGATCAAAGATGAGCAGAGAGTGGACACTGTGCCCAAATGGCGGCTCTATGATCATTGTCTACAAGGTGGCTCTCATTAGTGATAACCAGGTCAAACCAGAGAGGGAATCTGACCAGGACGATGCCGCGTCGGGGCGTTGACATGCTGTGTCCACGCTCTCCGTCGTATCAGCGTCGATAAGGAAGTCGAGAATCCGCTTTCACATACCTGGTGAGAAACTGATGCCCAGTTTATCTTGGGTGCATTAAAACCACCCACAATAAGTGGATGAATGAAACGGTGTAGTTCTAGGAATTTTTCTAGATTTACGAGAAGAGCGTCATCGTCGAAGGATGAAGGAGAACGATAAATAATCCCACCAGGAGTGAGTCTTGGCCACGCAATGCCAGTCGAAGCCACAGAGCGTCACATTTATCAGAGGACTGAAATCCACCGATAACCGTGGGTGTCGGGAGATATTGCTGAAGGAAAATCGCGGAGCCCCCAATTCTCCCGTGGGCAAAGTCAGCACAGTGAACTGAATACTCGGAGACGGTTCACTGTCACTGATGTTCGCTGTATGCCAGGCCTCCGTGAAAGCAAACATATGGGGTTGGGTGTCATGAACTAACTGTCTGATTTCCGGTAATTTATTGAACAGACTCAGACAGTTCGTATACATGCACTTAAGAGCTAATTCCTCATCTGATTACCCGAAAATAGAGGAAGGAGAGTTAGAAGAAGAGCTTGGGAAATAGGACCTAGAATTGAGAAGGACGATGGTTCGACTCGGTCTGTTGTGACGAATTGTCCCGACGACCTAACGGGCGCGACATCACCGCTTGTGCATACGTCGACGACCCTACAGGACGTTTGACCAGCATTCTTTATGTTGCAACTTGCGCCACTATGTCGCCGTTAAATTTTGCTTTTTTGAGAGTGTTTGGACACGAGAATCTTGTTAACACACCGAGCTCGTACAAAGAAAGATCCTTCTCAGAACCCGCGAGAACAAAAACTTCTTAGCTAGGCATATGCGACAACTAAGAAAGAATAAACCTCCGGCCCTTTCTTTGCGACTGCTCGACAGGGAGACTTCATCTGACCGTGGCCGGGTTATTCAGTGAATACTATTCGGCAGTCTACAACGTCACGCCGTCGAACTGACACCCTGTTTTGCTGCTTCAGGACTTTCCGGCAACCACTCGTTACCGCTTGAGCTTTCTGTGCAATATTACACTGTATGAATTGACCTTGAATAAAATGGTCTTCATCACCTAACACAGAAAGCCTCAACGGTAACGAGTGGTTGCCGAAAGTCCCGAAGCAGCAAAACAGGATGTCAGTTCGGCGGCGTGACGTTGTAGACTGCCGTAGTAGTAGTAGGACCCATATGGGTCCTGACAAGATCCATCCCAGAGTTCTCAAAGAAACAACCTCTAGTCTGGCGCAACCCCTTTATAAGCTGCCTAAACGGACACTCCGGAGTGGCATTCTCCCTAGTGCATGGAAAGAGGCGACGGTCACGCCCATATTTAAAGCGGGAGACCGGCACTCTCCGGCTAGCTATCGGCCAATCAGCCTTACTAGCATTCCATGCAAGATAATGGAGCGCTTATTAAAGCGTGCCATCCTCAACCACTTCTTATCAAACCATCTTTTTTTCTACCCAGCATGGCTTCCTTCCTAACCGGTCATGCATAACAAATATGCTTGTTTTCATGGATAGTCTGACGGAGGCCGAAGACAATGGCCTCATCTCAGATGCTATCTTCTTTGACTTTGCCAAGGCTTTTGACCGTGTCCCAAATGACCCCCGCAGAACACAAACTAGAAGTCCGTGGTATTCAAAGAGAGGTTCTTCGCTGGATTGCCTCTTTTCTCGATAATAGAACTTTTAGAGTTAAAACCGGATCAGATCTTCATCTCCCTCTTTCATTTCTGCGGGAGTTCCTCAAGGGTCAGTGCTAGGTCCTCTGTTATTTCTGATCTACATCAACGACCTTCCGGAGAATATTTCCAGCAACACCCTTTTGTTCACCGTTGACTTAAAATCTGGAATGCCACTGATCCCAGTGCATTACAGATTGATCTTGACGCGATTAAGCGCTGGTCGGACGATTGGAGTCTCCCACTAAATGACAATAAGTGCGTGCACATGTCACTCTGACAATGCCTTCGTGATTCATAGTGCATTCGGCACAGTAGATATCATGAAAATCGATCTGAAGAAAGATCTGGGCATCTGGTTGTCGTCTAACTTATCTTTCGCGTATCACCATGAGATGGCGGCAAAAAAGGGATTTGCCGCTCTTAGAATGATTAAACACACTTTTCGCCGCATGGACAAGAAAAGCGATTCAAACGCTCTACGGGGTTTATAAGACCGCTCCTCGAGTATGCCAATCAGGTCGTGTATACCGGCCTGAAGAAAGACATATTAGCTGTTGAGCGTGTCCAGCGCGCGGCTACCAAACTAGTCACGGGCTTGAGAAATGTCGCGTACGAGTCTCGACTTGAAATTCTTGATCTATATCCACTTGAATATCGACGACTCCGCGGTGATTTAATTCTCACACACTTCTTCTTTAGAGTAGGTCTCGTTGAACAGTTCTTCATGATAGCGAATGATGACGGCCGGCGAGGACACAACAGGAAACTTTTCAAGCTTCGTCCTCGAACCTTCCTTAGGCAGCAGTTTCTATAGGATTATTAACCGTTGGAACAGCCTACCTTCTGAGGGTGTTAGCAACACCTCTAGAGGTCGCTTTAGAGCACTGTTTTGTTCTCGTTCACTTCAAAAAGTCATGCGAGTAATCTTACTTCTGTTCTTGGTATTTACTGTAATCCCCAAGAACGGTGCTACACCCTGTTTTCAATTATTGCTTTCAGATCAACAGACACCCGCTTGACACTGAGCAAGAAAAACCGACTGGACCCTGGCATTTTGGGCCTCTGCCTTGAACTCATCTATCATTCGCTGAACCGCGGGGAAAAACGTCTTCCCAACCAACACATGGTCCGCACCGCTTGTGGGCCATTGGGGCCGGATGCGGGCAGGTTGAGAGCCATCTATTTTTGTGACGTGTGGTGGGTAAAAAAATGACAGATTTCCATTTCTTTGCGGGGTACGTTTTAACGTTGTAAAACTTGTAAGATATTTCAGCGTGTTCACTTGCAGTTGTTATTATTTCCGAATGACACGATCGTGTCGTCATTCCTGAGGGACGACTCCGCGGACTGCTCAGGGCCCATTTCTCCTCAGTAGTTCGCGTACCAGTAGTGAATCTCCCCGCACACGCCTGTAGCTTCGGGGAAGCGTGCCAAGGTTTAGTCCGTTGTCATAGCTCCTTCCCTTCACTCCAACCACAATTCTCGTGGCCGCTTCCCTGTACTCTAGAACTGACCTAACGTGTGCGGCGAACAAAATGGTCAGGGTTCTGTCCATGAATCAGGGAAGGCTACTGGTTATTAGAAGCTGGCTTCAGTTACTCCAATTCCAAACGCGGAATTTGGGAGGAGGTCTCAAACTATCGGCCCCACATCAGCAGTGTTAAAAGTCATGGAAAGGATTACTAAGGATAGGGTGACGCGACATATTACGAAACGCAGGATTTCAACTGCACATCAGCAGGGCTTTGTAGGGCTACAATTTTGTCTGATAAACCTGTTGTCCTTCCTAGAGGATACAACTCGACGATTTGACCGAGGAGAACAAATTGAAATGTTATCTAGACTTTAGGAAGGCGTTTGACGGTTAATCATTGCTTACTATTCTTGAAGCTAGGAGCTTATAACGTAGCCCCAGGAGTAATTACATGGGTTGAGACCTTTGTGCAAGTGGAGGGGGATAAGTTGTGTATAGCGTTCGCCAGGAGTGGGATTCTCCGGGGATCATTTTTAGGCCCGCTACTTTTCCTAGTGTACATAGGTGATTTAGCCTGCATACTGAGGTGTGCGTGTTATTTGTTTTGCGGATGATGTGAAAACAATTAGTCGTCCTACGGAAACTTCCACACAGCAAGACTTGGATGAATTGTATAAGTGGGTTGTTGAGAGGGGACTACCACTAAATGCTGATAAGTCTAGACAGATATTAGAAGTTGGGTTGAAATTACAGACTTAGGAATCCAGGTGAGTGTAAACTTCAGGATCGCAATCCAACGCGTACTATCCGCTCGGAAAACAAAACAGGCGTTGCACCAGCTCAAAAGGATGGTTGCTTCACGAGAACCAGAAGTGGTGATTCCTCTGCATAAAGCGTACATTCGGTCACATCTCGTGTACTGCGTACAAGCATGAGGCCTCCATTTTACAAGGGATAGGCAGGCACTTGGGGTAGTACAACGAAGATCCACAAAGATATTTATGAAGCTGAAAGGAGTGAATTATCCCAACAGGTTAAAAAAAGCCTAATCTTCTTAATTTGAAGCAAGGTGCAGGAGGGCGATCTGAGAAAACTTTAAGCTTTTGGGGAGGTTCTCGGAAGCGAGGAAGCAGGTGTGGCTATTCGGCGCTCCGAGGGCATGAAATGAAGCTTGCTAAGGAGCTAGTCAGAACAAATATTCCAGCACCGTTTTTCTCATGTTGGGCAGCAAACTCTCGGAATAAGTTACCGCTCACAGTAGTCGTGTCCATCACAGTGATTGACTTTAAGTACCGTCCTGATAAGTGTTGGTTGGTAGTGTTTTCGGAATTGGTTTGAAACTTTTCTGAATCACTAGGGCGTGAAGTTTTGTTTTCCATTTTCTTTTCCCTTTGCATCGGCATATTTGCTTGCTTGCGTGTGGTTGTGATTCCTTATCAGCAACTTGACTTTGTTTTAGGTTTGATGTTTGTCTTCTGTCTGTTTTCCCTTCCCAATCTTTCCTCGCACTATAGTCGTCTATTTTCTTTTTTTAACGCAATCTACGTTCCGACAGTTATGAGTCTGAGGTTTATGGTGGCAATAGTCTTGACATTGAATAGGTAGTCATTCGATGAGCATGCCACATTAGTCAACGGCTTTGCAAACGCACGTTACACTGTTGGTGGGATTCTCTTAACCGAACTGCCGTAAAACGGTTGTCTTCTCCGACTGTTGCAGCACGGTGGGATCTTTGGAGTCCACAAGTGCAAGAAACTGGACGTCATTGACACACGTCGCAAGTCCCGTGAACTTGACTGCGTGCAGTTGAAGTTGATGAAGACTTCGACGCAGAAGTTAACTATGCAGGGTCCGGTTTATGCCGCCATTTCGCAGTTACACCCGTTGATCAATTCCATTGGAAACCCAGTCTCAGAGCCCTATTTTCTCCAACTCCCTGGGGACCAATTCGGTATCTGATATTGAAAACATACGTTTTTGATACCATGTACCGAAATTAACTCAGCCGCCGACGAGTACCATGTTAAACAAGTATTTAGATAATGAAGTAACCGGGTGGGGGGGAATACAGGAAGGATCCATTTGAGTGCACTCCGGCAAGAGATGGTGTTTGCCGTGCATGAACTTGGCATTGACAACTGTGGCGTTCCGGACCTATTGTTATGTGCAGATGAGTACCTGTTTGAGGAGGTGTTGAAGCATGTACCTACTGTGATCAGTTTCTGAATAAACAACTTTGGTGCCACCCGCCTTCTTGGCTGACGACGCTAGTCCCCACTGAGCATTGCTTATATGGAGAAACCAGACTACGACTGTTAACTAAGTTCCATGCAGTTGTGCAAGGGTGTCTTTCTGAAACACAGTTGTGATTGCATTCATCCCAGTGTGTACGCAATAGTCACGTTTGTGGATTGATTAAGTACAAAAAATATGTTCGAATTTACTATTAACTTTTACTACATATGAATGCTGTTGCCTGTATCATACAGTCTGCTCCTGTGACTTACGCTGTTCTGTTTACAAGGTTCTTCGTTGTAGCGCCACCCCTTTACCAGAACAGAAGGGCCTTCTACTCGGAGCCGAACCACACGGCTGCGAGCAAGGCAACTCATGGCCATACAGAATTCTTCGTTACATTCACCGAAACACCCTTCGAAACATTACCCACGAAGACCCCGTCTCTACTCATCCGCCGACTTACCTTTGGCCATCGACTAGTGTTCGACGGAATCTCTATAGGATTCAATTTGAGATTATAAAAGAGACGGCGCGAACATCGGAGTGAAGCGATAGCTCACTGCCGGTTGTTGCCGACTGCGCAGCATCAGAGACAACTTGCTGACTCTCGTGGAGCGGTCTGCATCCCTATTACGTAGTCGTCCTTGTACCAAGAGGCCTCAATTTGGTGCTGAATTACGTCCCATCTCAAGACGCCGACACCGGCAATGGATGAGCCGCATGGCTGAGTACAGGTTCCTGTAACGCGTATCGATGAACAATAAATGTGAATCCTGCCAATGATCACGTAGCTTTCCCACAGGGTCCGACCATCGATGGTAAGAGTGATGTGGACTCGATTTGCACCTCGGAGAGCTGAATTGTCTCCAAGACTCTACAAGTATTCATACTTATATGCTCTAGGAAAAGGGCGCATAATGCAGGCTGGGGGGTGGAGTGGTTAGTGTAGGTGGAACTGCTCAGGCTCACTCAGGCATCTAGAATGCGATTAGCAATGTGCCTTCCCGATTCGCCACCGAATAGACCCACTTGAAATCTCGCCACTCCGGCAGGAAATTGTTTAGGCTCACAGATTGATGCGATAAATGTTCCACCGAAGCCTATCCAAGTCAGAACATTGTCTTTGAGAACTCTTGATGATTTTGCAGTGAATACTATCAATAATATCTAATCAGACCCCTTCGAAAAAAGCACTAGACTCGAGTTTCGCTCTTGTTAGAGCTCGTCAGTAGTGCATATCCTTGCCACGGCCGGGACTAGAACTCCGGCCACGCTTTCATGAGGCAACCGTGTTGACCACTGCGCCATTGACCTCACATTGGGCACGACCGAATTATCGTGTGCAACCTCTCGGCTACATTCGTTTGCCACGAAGGGGATATGCATTTCTGACAAGTCTTGTCAAAAGAAGAACTGGAGTCTAATGTTTCTATTCAAAACAGGCTGACTCGTAGGTCTGTGGGGATGCGGCAGCTACGATCAATTGTGAATGCTGTTCAAGTTATACTCATCGGACCGGCAGCATATTTCAAGTGATGGTTCACAAGGATCAGCGCTCGGACCCTTGTCGTTTTCTGTTTCCACCAACGACCTACTGGACGAGTTACAGTCGCCTCCTATTGCCTTTGCTGATATGAAAATATGGAGGACAATCACTTCAGAAAAATACTGGGCTGATGAGTAGTAAATGGTTTTGATGTTTATATAAATTGAACATCACCCACAATTGATCGCAGCTGTCGCATTCCCATAGACTTTCCAGTCGGCCCCTTTCGAAAAGAAGCACTAGACTCGAGTTTCGCTCTCATTAGAGCTCGTCAGCAAAATGATCTGGATATGTTGTTGAATTAGACAGTTCAAAGGGGGCTGCCTTTAAACCCGCATAAATGCTCCTTCATGCACCTGGAGGATGTCAAGGATATCAGTGAGTGCCACGTCGCTGAGCACCCGGCCTCGTAATGTTGTTGTCCGACGCATGCAAAACTGCGTTTCGCATCACAGCTAGAAGAGGTGATCCGTTGGTCGTTTGTCAGGGTATCGAGGGAGGCTTGTGCTCGCTCCTCTCGTTTCATATTCGACCGAAAGTGGTGTACTTCACGCGGCGGTGTTCTGCACGAAAAGCATGATTGTTCGACTTGAAAGAATACAGCGGGCATTAGAGCGTCCGGTTGCTGAAATGAGGGGCATCGCTCATAGCCATCGGCCGGATCATTTGAATAGCTATTCTCCAGGTTATCGGTCACCTCAACTTTAACGTGGCGACCTGGTGGAGGAGCTGAGGGTATAGTACCTCTTCTGAAATCAGAGCCGATTCCGCGGCCACCTTCTAACAAGACTCAAGCAACTAACCAGGACATCCTGTATATCGACTGTCTCAACAGACCGTCAATAGTTGAAATACGCTACCATTGCAGGTGATGGTGACCTTCAAGCAGCTTCCAGACGCTCACATGATGGCTCATTGGAAGAAGGAAGATATCTCACGGCCCGCTACTCCCGGTGACAAGATACTCAGTGAGGTAGCTCACACAGTCAACGTCTCGTGCCTTATAAAGAGTTGTAGTTCTGATGACGTTACGTAGTAAATGGAGATTGTCCGCTCCATCTGGTCACTCGACTCCTGTTATCATCAAATGAAACGCCGTTATATCCTTCAAAAGGACATGATACAAGACTCAAGAATGTCTCATTTTTAGTCTCTCTTCAACCTCAGGTTAGGAGACAGTTGGCCATAAATCAGGACCGACTACCCATTGTTCAAAATACCATGTATTCTGTCGATCCCTTGCATACTAGTCTAATGTACGAGGTGACCAATCTGTCCTTTTTATGAGCGTTTTCGTCTGAATCCTTAATTACTTCACCTGCCTGTCGTATTGTTGTCTTACTATTAAGCGGCGTGGTTATTTCATTTGTTTTATAGGTTGACCTCAAGACGATCGCTCTTCTTGGTAATTAATGTTCGACGGTGTTGTTGAGAATCATGTTATGACTGGCAATTGGGACCAATCTGTTCACTGTCCCATCGATCTAGTCCACGCTTTCGAATGTCAACTTGAACAGTGTTTTCAGTCAATTCAGGATTTTACCTCCGGCGATCTGAACTGCTCTGCTACGACCGATCTTTCACGGCACACGGAAAAGTAAATTAGATGTTTTCGTTTTCTCAATTCTTCCCACACAGGTCTTCTAATTTGATATTCGGCTTATTCGAATCGGTCACTCCGTTCCAATGGCACTCTAGCAATGTATTCCGTGCCTATATAGAATCCTTGAACCTGGCAGACTTTCAAGTTTGTTTCTTTTTGAAGTTCGTTTGTACTCTATTCCATTCGGTTTGTTAGAAAAGTGAAAGTTTGAATTTTGACTTACCAGAAGATGACGATTTGACGTTTGCTTTCGACCATCACTCCCTCATAACCTCTCAGCTTCCGGATTCATATGATGAACCAATCAAAACTGCTGATGAAGTTATTAGAGAAATCAATTTGATCATGGTATGTCCTCTATATTTTCCCTGTTTATTACTGTTCAGGGTCATGGGGAAGAGGACGAGGAGGAGGATGTTGTGTTTTCTCCGTTTGGCGATGAATGTTTCTCAAATATCAGCTTACCTCAACGAACCGCTGTTGTCGGTACAGATTTATTCTCAGAAGCAAGTACGGCCGATTAATCGATCCACATGTCTGGCACTAGATAGTTGTCATCTTAGTCCAGTACTGTTATACTCAGTATCAATCAGTCGCGTGTTGAGATTTTCAATATCAAGTTTCCTAATTGTTCAGCTTCTTAGTGGAATACTTGACATTATGGTAATCTCGCTTTGAACAATCTATAATGTGGATGCCGGACTCCGGTTCATCCTTAGAAACGTTAAGTTATTCAAAGGGTACAGTC
>LOND01002308.1:47198-70685 GCA_014220965.1 Paragonimus kellicotti
CTGTCATTAACCTCACAAAGTCACGAAATGCAATGCAACCAGATGTAGAAAGGAACCAGGTTTTCAACTGTGAACAGATCCGTTTGGAGACCGGGGACATCGTCAAACGATTACAAAGGAGCTGTCAGTTACATCCTCAGTTGACATCCTCTAGACGTGAGACATAACTAAGGTCGTTGACAAATCACTTTTATGAGCCGAAAAAGAGAAGATCACTTCGACTAGCAACAAACGCAACGTAGATATTTCACGAGCTAAATTCAGTGCCTGTGCCCAATGCTGCCACACTAATGAGTAAACGCGACTGTCTGCAGTTGTATCATTGAAAAACACAAACATGAAGTTTGATCAGTCACGAACACATTTAATTTCATCTAAAGTAAATAGAGATTTGTGTATATGCTGATGGGACTGTGCAAAATTTAGTACGAAAATAAAACTAATCTGGCTGTCAAAGGTACTCAGGGCTGACACGAGCATGGCTTGTCGAAACTAGTGACAAGCGGTCACTGGTTGTTTCCAGCATGTTTGCAATGACGCCTTGAAGCGACTGACATGACGCAACACACAATGTTGAAGGAGATTACCGCAACTACACACGCATACGCACCCCAAAATGTAAACAGATGGAGATTCTTCCGCGAAGAGTGACGGAGTTGTGGAAGGCAAATGTAACATTCCGAAAAACGGTGTCCACCACGCTGATCGATTGAAATCGACGAGACCATGTCCAGATGCGGAACAATAAAGAAAAGTATAGAGTGAACCGGTGAATATTTGCACTTATGAGAAGATGAGTAAAAATGGTTATCAGTATCCACGGTATTATAACATGTAGAGAGAGAAATAAAAGAGAAAACGGAGGAAAGAGAAAGAAAGTGTTGATGAGTTGGAATTCTATAGATCCATAACAAAGCAATAGGTCTACTGTACGTTGAGTTACATAAGCCGTGCACAGTGCTGAAACGAGCACCACAATAGGTTAGGAATGACAATCCGAATGTATGTTCTAATTAAGCCATAGCTGTATATCAGCCCAATTAGGTCAGTAAAGTTTTGCGCAATTTGCTCGTAATGGAGGCGACTTGTTGCGTTATCGAAATTGGAGTGAACAGCTCGTTCGCAAATGTTATGCAGATTGAAGTGCTTTGTTTTCCGAAACCTGCATCCTCTTGAATATTGCCACGCGCAAATTAGACTGAACCAAATATCCTGCCGGAACCAGATCACATTGGTGGATCGCGGCTAAGATGGCAGTGTCGTTTCAAAAAAAATAGCGATACTCCACAGATGAGCCATACGCAGCATGTAGATATTACTGGATATCATTTGCTAGAACTGACTAGATCTTCTTGATATACGCTAGTCCATTCTGTTTACAGCAATATACGAGACGGTGTTTACATTCATTGAAATAATGTATAAATGTTCAGGGATATAAATATATAATTGATACGATTATTTAACATACATATAAAGCAGTTTCTCTTATTGTGATGGCAATGCATGTTGCAACCTACATTGTCGTATAACGTTTGACTGTAATCCGTTAACAAAGACATCTCGGATAACGTTGCTTGGAACTTGCTCAGTGCTGACATCACGGAAATTGCAGTCTTTTGTAAGAGACTTCAACTTTGACATAGACTGCATCAGTGTTTGTCCTGTTTCTTGCTTACACGTGAAAAGTATACATCGCACGAAATGTCACGTTTTTGGACAATGTATGCAAGGGTTTCAACGTATCAACTGTGGATTTAGATGATGTGCAATCTGCATTGAGTGAGTATATGGAAGCAACGATCTAGTTGATAGGCATTTTCAATTTGTCAGGTTTCAGGGATTTGTTAGAGGCAAGAAATTGTTCAAACTTTTGCTGCCAGTAGAGCCACTGTTGTGATAAATCAGATAAAGTCGGATCAGCTTCGAATCACTCGGGTTGCAAAATTCGTTCCTTTTGGAGGTTGGGAATAAGTAGATTAAGAGCGGATCAAGAAACGGATATTTCACAGCTAATCTGTGGGAATAGTTGCAGAACTGTTTAATTCATATTCGGATTGAATCTGACGACTCCCAGTTGAGGTAATTGCTTTTACCGTCGGCAAAATGGGCGGCATCCGAGAGCGTCGTCCAGATGGTGCAGAGTTGCCTATAATTTTCGCTGTCTACTGTCTACTCTTTCTCGCACGTACTCTCAATCCTCATTGTTGATCGTGATGTTGAGCTTTTGTAAATGCCTGATACCAATCTGTCTATCGTTCTCATAGTGTTCATTTCACCCACTGTTATTCAAGATTCCGCTAACTTCACACCAGAGTGTTACAGTAAATGTGGTCAACACAAACTCACTTTCGCTTAAATTGATTTGGTTGTATGCTATTGTTCACATGTAGGTCAGTTCGGTTGTCTCGGTTTGCCGTTGGACCCATGGGGATCTATCAAGTGACACCAAGAGTCTCCGACCTCGTTCGGCAACAACAGACTCATTCTGACAGGTACATTGACTGTTGGCCAGTGTAAACCACACCGCTGAAGCGCATGGGACTTGTGGAATGTTTCAGTGGGAGATGTTTAAATTCTCTTCATTCACATGGTGTGTTGACTGGAAGCAAGTAATTCATCACACAGTCCAAAACAAGTAAAACCATTTCGAACTATATACGCTTCACTCTCGATTAGAACCTAACAGTGTAATCCTTTGTCATTCCCAATTTGAGATGACTGGATATCACATTTGCTGTTTCCGATGTCATTTTATATTTGACTGGCTTACAGTTCAACATGATCTACGGGGAAATGAGAAACAGTCTTTTGCACAATGTATCTCTCGAGCGCATTTCGCTGCATCTCATCAGGTACATACTGCGGTCGATGGGTTCATGTAGCAAAGTTCAGTAGGGCATTGTGAAGCTAAACAACAAAATCAACAACCACGGTTGGCGGCATCCGAAACGGATTAGCCTGTCACAGTGACCGAAGCCAGAGGACGCCTGCGCTTCAAACCATCACCCCAAGTGGCTTGCGCTGCACCACTTGTGGTTCCACTCACACACCACATATCCGGTGTAAACCCGAAGGAATAAGACCAGTAGGTGTGTGAGTGAGGCCTTTGTGTCCAGTCGGCCAATGCTGGTTAGCCAACTGAATGGCTGAGCAGGAAAAGGAAACCCTTATCTCTCGGAAAATGAACACAGAGAGACTACAATGACAAGGTCTAAACTGAGATGAAAGATATGTCGAATGTAATACAACAAGCATTACAGTATACGTGTATGTTAATGCATTCCAGAGAGGATGAAAATGGAAAGCAAGATTCAGGGTTGACTACGAAACGAACAGGCAAATCATTCATCATACAATACACCTAACAAAGCTGAAGATAAGAATGGGTAGAAGACCGCAGACACCCAAGTTTCTGAGAAGAGAAGCGGATTAGTTGCCAAACGACCATAATCTTGGTCGATGTAATCATTAACAGAGATAAAATGGATATACTGATATGACATACCTGAGTCTAACGTACTCGTCGTCTGTTCGCCGACGATGCACTATGAGTACGCTGGTGACCTGTTAATCCAAGCCGTCCAGCACACTCGTGGCCGCACACATGGCAACGCCATACAGTGATGTCACCACGACCTATGGCACCGATGGTTCCTTTGCGTAACGCGCGCTTCCGTTCACGGCCGCGTAATAAATGCTCGTTGAACTTGCGGACGCCCGTTTGAAGCAAATATCTCCAGACCGTCCGGTTCAACGCTAAGTCTTCCCAACATCTGAAATCAAGTTTTACAACGTGGAAAGACTTACCTGCACAGCATCCTGGTATCTCCGCTTTTTCTATCACCAGGATTTCGCTTACCCGATCTCAGTTGTCCATACAAAAGCTGCTTCGGAATACGGTCATCGCCCATCCGACGGACGTGACCCAGCCAACGAAACTGATTCAGCATCCCGTTCATGAGCGTTTTGCGAACGCAAACGGGAATGCGTTCGTTGACCTTTGCTATATAAACCGATAGACTGCAGTATGTACCTGATGAGATGCAGCGAAATGTGCTCGAGAGATACATTGTGCAAAAAACTGTTTCTGACTTCTTCTGTTCAAAGCTTCTGCTTTGAGAATCTATGGGGTTCCTTTGGTATCATTTCCTCATGATCTCTAGCGGCATCCAAACTAAGTGGTACACACTAACGCAGTATGGCAGAAAGTTGAAAAGCATACATTACACTGAATTCACAACATTGGGCGGGCATATTCTAACACTTGTGTATTACTTGCGTACGCTCGAATATGGTTTGGTCTGTCCGGGTCAAATTTCTTCATTACATCGCTCCAGTGTGTTTCAGTCACCCGGTTCCATCGGCGCTTACTGAACCAACTCGGTTAAAACTATGTTAGAACCAGCCCTCGCACAGTGTTCGACGTTCAGTATGAATATCTGGTTACCCTGTATGATGCACTGAGGTGGTATGATGCGTTTAGTTTGAATGTCGCTTTATTCCTGAAACACAGTACGAGAAAATCTTATCGAATCATTCTAACCTGACATCTATCCTGAATGGCTGTCCTGCGAATCGTCTTCATTCTCATATGTGTACTCGTGAAGCTGATGCTGTTAGACATTCTTCTCTGGTTGATTAAAAACGGTCAAGCCGCGGTAAAACTCTACTGAGACAAATGTAGACCAATTAGATTAATGAAGCCACTAGGTTTGAACTCTGTTTCCTGCACCCTTCCAATAATCATTCAGTCCACACTAGCATTGGTGAATTTTTGGTCGAGTGAATGCCGCCCAAGCACACTATCAATGTAGCCCAATTGTGAAATGTCTAAACTAGTGCGGGATTCACACTCTCGATTAAAACAACGTGCCCAAACGCGGCAAATGCTCCACCAGCTGAGCTACGACGCCACGCCGGAAGCTCAGAATCTGTTCAGATCTGCCAAACTACATATCAGTTATACAGTGTCAATGCTCATCGGTGGAGTTGATGGATTCTAGCGTGAACTGTCCAAAGAATCCTGCTTGGGCAGTCAATCGGCTGGATCATTTGGTAGATTCCATATGACACATTTGGTTGGGTGGGTAACTAGGTCCAAATGTGAAATTTCTGAGCTTCCGGGTGGCTTCGTATCTCAGCTGGCAGAGAATTTGCCACGTTTGGGCATGTTTCTGTTGCTGGTTCGAATCCAGCCCAAGTCCAGATTTTTCACACTCGGGTCTCTTCTAAATTATCAAATCTGCTAAATTACTTATCAGTTATTCGGTATCAGTGTGGCGGCTAGCAGATCGCACAGGTTGTGGCTGAAACTGTTGACTTACGTGCACTGTTATAATACACAGTTTCAGTTTACCTGCGTATCCATGGCTGAGCACGTGCCCGACTGAGTAACAACCAATAGATCAACTCAACTAATAAACAACGCAGTAGCTCAACGGAGCACCTTTGGTCAATTATAGTAAGACCTGGTCACGGAAATTGTAGGATGATGACATTTTCTGGTAACGTGGTGGTGTTGAATTAGTTCGATGTTGGTGCGCATCAGAGTTAACATTCGAACAATTATGTTGTTCTGTAGGAACCACTGGGACAATTTGATTCACAGCGCAGATGGTATCCTAGATTCCAAGAAAGAAATACACAGCACCCCTTCGGAGATCTACGCAAACTTTTCCCGTGAAGTTTGGAGTTGTCAGCACCATTTGGCTTGAACGTGTTCTTATCGCTGATGCGGTAGGGCACCATTATTCGACGGGGTGTATCAGGGAATGCGTTGGCAAATATTGCGTTATGGTATGTGGAGGGTAATTACTATACATCGGGAAGTATTTCCTGATCATTTCGAAAAGATTGGTGTTGGGTCTCCGTGTAGATTTTCATGTCGAAGAATCAAGAATTGAACTTCACTGTATATCTTTCCGCAGCATCCGAGGGTCTGCACAAACGATTCTGCGTACAGAATGTCAACTAACGCTTATGCTCGGACATTCGCCAAATCTTGATCTTCGAGGGGCTTGTTGTGTCTTATCTCAGAGTTACAGTGTTGGAACAAGAGTTATTTGAATGCTGCGCTCGTGAACCAATCACTGTCACTGCTGTGTCTGCAAAAATTGATGTATGCAGTAATGGAGATGTCGCGGACTCGTCGTTCATTTCTACCTTGTTGTCTGCAATGCACTGTGCGTTCGCCTGTTCTGTGTATTGAGTTCTGAAGGTTACTTTCTTTACACAGATTTGAGCTATACAAATGGTACGATCTCAAATCCCTTCGAATCTTGAGCCGTTAGTAGTCGCGAAATTTTTACGGACGTCTCAAAGGGGCCAAAGAGAAACAGCCAGACAAAATGCTGATGCCTTTATTTTGTAGGGGGCTGGTGCTGTGTTATGTTTCGATTTGAGGGTTGTTGTCGCCTGGTCTCATTTTGTGTGCATGTGTGATAGATTTGTCTGTGCAATATTGCTGTTCCTATGACTGTCGAGCCTGTTCTAGTTGGTTTATCCTGTTGCGCATGTGGGCCACGTGCTACCTTGCGGTACGACCTTTTGAGCTGAGAGCTTTGGTTGAAAGCTTCAACCACCCTCCTGTCTAGGTCTAGACGTGCTTGTTAAACTTCTTCTCACATTTGAAGTTTTCTTGGTGATAATGACGAGACCTTCCCTGGCTGCGTATAATCGGTAGATCATGAGTATATGTGATTTTGATGTTAAAAAATTTCAGTTAATAAATTTGTAATTTTGTGGCGTGTTTCAGCTCTTGAACTCGTAGAATTCTGCTGCTGAAATTTCTTTTGTTTTTTCAGTTTCCGAAGACGTAAGCAAGGTATGTGCGGTTGGCTCAATGGCAGAGGAATCATAGAAAAATAACGAACAGTTGCATTTTACGTTATTTCGAAGAATTAATGGTAAAATATAACGAAAATCGATGTGGTAGGCGTGGAAACACATGCTTTTATTGAATTTGAATGTAATTAAACTGGAAAACGCGATTATACTTCCGACGATTGAACCGTCGTTGGGTTATGAGGACGAAGCTTTTTGTAAAGCTGCAAACGTACGATATGCCAGTAAACATGTTCACACGTAGGATTATGCGCAATACTGGGCAAGTCAGTGGTATTTTCTCAGCTACACTTCGGCATGCATGACCATTTGTTGCTACCACGGTCTCAAACTTTTCCATGGAATTATGACGTACGCTGGAATACGGACAACTTACCTGCTCAACGAACGACATCGAGGAGCGCTCCGCGCTTAAAGCGTACAACAATTCCGTACAACTGTTCTAGCTTACGAGTGAAGGCAAACAGTACTCCATGCTTAGACACTTATAACAGCCCCGTCCTTTTGACGTTGCTTAAGAGTGAAGACGAATATTGATCCATGCTTAGACACAGGTGAACGAGTGAAATCACTGAAAACGAAAACGTGGGGAGATCGACGTGACTTATGTATTTGAAGTCCATGGAAGTGGTACATTTACCTCCGTCTTTCTTCAGCATATAATGTAGTCCGTTGGTTTCCACGCTTTTTGGGTGACCTTCCGGATGACTGAAACCGTGTATCAAATAAAGTCTCTCACGATCTCGTTCATTACATCTGATATCCGCAAGTAGACTATGTAGGCCTACATGAGGTAACTCACTTTCCTCAATTATATCGAAAGGAGTATTGGTCGATGTAGGTTCAACTATATCAGATTGGCCACAGGGGAGCAACCAGACAAAAGCAGATGCGTTCGTTGTGTATGGTGCCGCTGTGCTGTGCTTCGGAACGGTTTGATGTTGTTTTTGTTTCTTTTTTGCCTGATCTGATTCGGTGTGTGTGTGGTCGGTTTGTCTTTGCAGTACTATCTCTGTGTGAATGTGCCGAATTTCTTGGGTTGTGACTGTCGAGCCTGTTTCAGGTGATTGATGCGTATGTGTGCGTGTGCGTCACCTGCTGCCTTGCGGTACAGGCTTTTGAGCCAAAGGCTTTGGTTGAGGGCCCTAATCGCTCTCCTGTCTAGGTCTGGGCGTCCTGGCAGTATCCTAAGCCCACAAAAACCATGACCATACAACAGAAACCAAATACCATACTGCATCGGCCGTCACGCAGGATAAACCGGGTCGCCCTATCTGCTGCACATGGCAGGGTGGATAGGCGAAAATATGCTACTGCCAAACACTCACCCTCATACTGTTCCCCAACCAGAATCCTCGAGCAGATAATGCTCACTCAAGTTTCAGTAACCCGAAGACCAACCTGAAACAGGCACGGGGACGCAAGACGCTCTGTTGGAGCATGGAATGTGCGCACGCTGCTGGATCGATGCGGCGCAACAGGGCGGCCAGAACGGCGCACTGCACTGATCGCGATGGAGTTGCGTCGTTATGGAATCGACATAGCAGCCTTGAGCGAGACAAGGCTTGCGGACCAAGGTAAGTTGCGGGAAGCAGGTGCTGGGTACACCTTCTACTGGATAGGTTACCCGGCAGACGGTGCTCGGGAGCATGGTGTCTGTTGCGCAGTCGCTGATCGAATCAGTGCCTTGATGGTCGGCGAACGGTACGGATCTTGTCTACACGCTTGCGAATCGGTCGAGGAAAGTGTGCTACATTTATCAGGGTTTATAGGTCTAACTGTGTGTCACACTGATGATACAAAGGACCAGTTCTATGATCAGCTGTCCGTCACAATCCGGTCGACACCAGTGAGTGACCGACTGTTTGTTCTGGGTGACTTGAACGCTCGAGTCGGGCGCGACTCAGTGGCCTGGCAGAGAGTCCTCGGACTCTACGGCATTGGTTCAGTCAACGAGGACGGTGATCATTTGCTCCACCTGTGTGCTACTCATGAGCTGGCTAAGGTGTTTGTCCAGAATCCTTCTGAACTGGCTGAATACGGAAGTCTTGGAGACACTCTATCTGAGGAGCAATGCTGATTCCTTGCGAGTCAGAGTACGATCTACCTTGTTGCAGCTGTTTGACGAATTCAAGTAAAATGCTTAGAAGTGAAGCTGTCACTGCATGCTCTATCCGCGGGCTTCGCCAAGGCCTTCGATTCTGTGAGCCGCGAGGCGTCGTAGACAGTGCTTGGTAAGTTTGTCAATTTGATCATATTTGTTTTACATGGGCATGAGTGTGAAAGTACCATCGAATATTGAACATCGTAACGAATTTACTTCGCTTTTCGAAAAAGACTATGCACGCACTGGACATAAGATTCGGAGTCACTACACGTTTTCTGACTGAGCGAAGTTCAAACGTTGCCTGCTTCTCCGACTTCAAGTAAACTGTGCAGTAGTGGTCCCCGTGTCCGGTTGTTTTATCTTTCCTTCATGTTCATTTTCCCTGGGCATAGTCGCACAGATATCGTTCCCGCGGCCATAGATTGCCGTGAAGTGGTGATTTTGCGCAACGTGGTCTTTTGCTAATGCGAATTGGAGACCAAGGGCAAAAGTTAGACACTTAATTTGATTGTCCGTCGCTCAGAGCAGTTCCGATGGTTGAAATTTTTGATTAAACTCCACGAAGTCCTTTGATTCGTCCGTGAACATTTGGAGCGTTAGTGTCTACTATCGAACACTGATGACTGTCGAGTGCTCAAGCAAAACACTTGATAGTCCTCTCTGAAGTGGAATCCCCAGCATTTTAGTCCAAACTGAGTTCAGCAATTCTTTTGTGTTCAATCGGTTCGTCTTTGTTTACCAGCGGTCGAGCGCGCGGGACATCTTCAAGCGTTTCCAAATTGCTCTGGTAGTTCTCACCGTTTTTTCGTGTGTAAGGTTCGAAGTTTACAATCGGCGCTTGTCGAGAATGAAAGTCAATGACCAAACACCTTCTACATTCTCTCTCACCGTCTTCTTACTAGGTCGGCCGCAGTGTTAACACAGATTGTTTCTGAACAAATAACAAATGCTTCTGCTCAGTAGCTTCTCGAAAAAAATTGCGAGTCACATCCATTTACCCTCGTGATTTGCACTGTGAAGGCTTTGGAAATAAGAACTCCGCCTCCGACTTCAAGCAGACTTTCAGCAGTAGGAAATGCTGGATGTTACTGTTGTGTTGTTGATTATGTGCCGGCGGTTTTCCTGCTGCACAAGTAATTGCTTTTAGATGTGATCGCCTATCTGATTGCCCAGTTTGCGGTTTGTCTCCTTTGTTGATCCCTTTGAATTTAACAGTCTTCCTAGTTACTGTTCTTAGTGGAAATAGGAAAGATTGTGCATTAACTGACATAGTTGAATTACATGGTGTCTCCATTACATCAAAGTCAGTTTGCGTTGATTCTACTCTCATATGTGGCCAAAACGTCATCGTCGTCTCATTTTCGTAAAACTACGTTCCACTTGTAATCTTTCGCCGTTATTTTGCGTGGCCGCTGCGATACCAATCTCGTTGAAGAAAGAAAACCCGAACGCCTCAATAAATGTATGCCTGCGAACTTTGGTCCGTTTGCATCCAATGCTGCACGTCTGTCTCCAGCACCAATGTATTCGTAATAGTAAGTGTGTGGTCAGATCATCACGTAAGTATTTGTGTTTGTCGTCGGATTCTCTATGTTCGCAAACGTGATGCGAGTCTAAGCCTGTTGGTCTGTATCTTGTGCGTGAGCACCAATACTGAACATATTCCTCAACTAAATATTCGTGAGTTAGTGTAGGATAAGACAAAGGAACGGAGAAGCCGATGAGGACGATCGTTCTCGTCAACAAACGCGCGTGTCTGACCGCTGGTAGAACTGAAATCGTTTTCACCATGTCTACCTATCATTTGTCGTTGCGAGGAACTGCCTCGTACCGACAGCGTGAGCCGGTTGGTGTGGTCCCCGCAACACATCATTACTCATGAAGACAAACAGCCGCCTGTTCAACTCCGATGGTTTTTGTCCTCGACACTTGTGTTTGCGTATCAGCAAGGGTAGAGAATCAACCTTGTCTTTATAATGTCACTTGACACATTTGTTGCGCTGGAGTGCTGTAGCTGCAAAATAGACGAACTCACAAGGATTGCACAGGGAATTTCCATAGGCCAGTTCTGACACAGTATCGTCTGTCCTCTAGCAGTATTGACGAATAACAGGAAAAACTACGTGTTCATTTATTTAGTTTCTTTAGAATCTTTCTTGGATGACTGACGCATTTAAGTGACCGAAAGAGCGTTCCAATGAACAGTTTAAACAAGGGGTGGTATGTTGTTTTGTGTACATGAGGGCAAACCTGGATCTAGGTGAAGTTGCGGGACAGAGTTGACTTGGAGTTTGGTGCTGCAATTTGTTGCTCTATCAGAAGGAATTGGAAATTCCCGTATCCGATGCTTGCCAACCGCATGTAGTGAAACAAAATTTTATGAGAACAACCACTGAAGTAAGGGACTGAAATCCTCCGAGAATGGCACTGTCGATTGAACGTCCAACGTTATCGGAGAGTTTTTGAAGTTTTCCGACCTTCATTGATATTCCGAAACAGTAGAACTGAAGTACACTCAAACGATGGAATGTTGTACCTGGCCGTCAGTCACCCGCGTTGTAGGAACCACCAACATGAATGCAGTCGGATTTAATCCAAACGGGTTACCTCTATTTTTATCCAGTCAAACTATTACGTAAAGTGTGATCTGATGCGTTCGTTTCGTGAGGTTAGCAAAGTGAGGTATTGAACAATGAAACCACCACAGTATTTCCCTCCTGGAGCATTTAAAATAAGCGGTAGTGTAAGCAACACTGAGGTGAAATTAACAAAAACGAGCGGGCGAACAAATGGGTAGGTGTACGAGTGGTATACTTTAGCGGGCGATAACTGATGTCTATTTGCGGTAGTTGAATGCTGGGTGTTGTTTTGCTTAGGTTTGCGAAAATTATTTCAGGAGACGCGATGGGCGGATCAGTAGGGACGTTCTGCCCTGTTCGGTGGATCTGTAAAGTTGTTGTCGACCTATACAATTTTTGGAGTATCAGCAGACACTGTGTCACTTCCCCGCCCGTACTGTCGTGAACTACCTGTCGGTCCCAAGTAGGGAGACCTGCGTAATCGTCCTCCTAGATCACATCGTGCGAGTATGTGTGTGTGTAAAACACGGCAAACACATCAGTGCCATGCATTTTTCGAGTGCGGATAGAGCAAAGCTCCTGCATGTGTTACAGCAGGTCTGCAACTCATTTTTCTTAGTCAAATGTGTACATTGATTACGCTCATCTGAGCGTGTTTCACACAAATGCGTTGAGAAATATACCATTGTTATTAACTGGGTGAAGTGGTTCGTGGAAGAATCCATTGAATAATCGTAGAGTTGATTTATACGTTTCCTCTCCTTGAGTCATTCCAAGATCTTTCTATAGAGTTGTTTTGATACTTAACAGGGTTAGCGGGAGACATTACGTCTCATTTTTTCCGAAGATTGGACAATTAATAATGCCTTCATTGGCGGTGGAAAAGGTCCACTGAACTATTCTACAAGGGATGATGTGCAGCCATTTTGACGTGTTCACAACCAACCATACAGGTCAGAGAAGGGAAGTGGAGAAGTAATCTCTTGACACCAGTCACAACAAAAATTTCTGATGTGAGGGTAGCCACAACCACTCGACACAAGTGCGCAAGAAGGCCTTTGCATCGGATGGTTCCGGTGAACCAACAACATCTAAATGGACGTGTGAAGAACGAGAATTTGTTGTCAGGAGATGAATGGGTAAGGAAACAGCGTGAAGACGGATCTTGTTACGCTGGTAATGCAGGCAGACTTTAGCCCGAATGCGCATATTCTGGTACACGAGGCCAGATGACGTTGAGAAATGAGTTTGAGGGTATCGCGTATTGGGCTAAACTGGACGGTGTGACCACCACACCGATAGAGTCACTCATACCAGGCAGGCCAATGGGTAGAGGTCTGACAAACCAGTCTCCTGGTCATCCAGGTTGGGGGTTGGCGGACGCACAGCCCTAGATGGAGGCCAGGATCATGGTTTCCTCATTCGGGAGTTTACTTCCTATCTCCTTGGCATTTCTGGTGGAGTTCACCCACCTTGAAATTACTCCCCACTTACTATCTACAAGAACTCGGGCAAGCGTGGTGTGACGAAGATACCATTATTTTGTCATCACCCAGGCCTCCAAATTCCGCACCTGTCATCAGTTCCGTTACCGAAAATTACTTCTCCAAATTGCATAATCTAAACTGCCAGGTTGAGTTTCCCTCCTGCATTTCCAACAACATACAATTGCTAGGCTCTCCCATCCCACTCTCCAGGTGGATTCAGGTTTTCCCCGGTGCAAACCAGTTATCATCAAACGTCCCATGTGAGTTTCCGTGGTCGAGAAACTTCAAATCTTCTTCCCAGGGCTATGAGGAAGGATGTGGCTACAAAGTCGTTGGTTGCGGAAAGTCAGAAACAGGTTGCGCGCGCTACGTGAACATTCACGTGCGCTTGAACCGTGGCGAGAAACTGCCTGGATTCTCAAGGTTGTTGGTAGCTATTGTTTGGAAAAGATGATTAACACGAGTCTGTCACCCTCCTCTTCTCCTTCAGTTGACGCACTCTGTTTCGGAGCCCTCGCTCGAGCGCTCCCATCTCTGTTCTCACAATCAGCCGAGGGGTTGCCCCTCAGTTGCTTGTATACACACTGTCTGAGCTTCATCTTATGAGCATCTATGAGTCAGTCAGTTGGATTATGATACAACTCTTTACATCTATACTGCTATGCTTGCCTTACTTCCAGCGCATGTCAGAAACAGTGAAATGAACGCCTTCGGATATTCCATCCATCGTGCCGAATCCCCCAGAAAAAGCATGTTTTGGGTGACATTCCGTAATCAGAATCCCCCGACACCCAATGTCACGAGATATTCTTGGTCCTCTGAAAATGTGATGCCGTGTGATTGCGGCTAACACTGCGACCAGAACGCACACCTCGTAGGGGTGTTCATCGTTCTTCTTCGTGTGGCACATCGGATAATGACACTTATTGTTAGCCTAGAAAATCTCCGCGAGTCAGCGTTGTCCGCGTTTCATCAATATGCGTGACGTCAACACACCCAAGAAGAACTTATGCTCAGTAGCCCATTCCGGATGTGGGCGTAGTTTTCTCGGCGACTTTGTTGATGGCGTTACTTGAAACGGAGAGAGTGGATTCAGCAGATTCGCGCCCCGAAGCGGTACCGTCCAGGTCAGAGTTACAGTAGGATCTCCACCGAAATTTTCTTCGATTTCGCTGATGAATTCGGTTGTGCCTCACGTGGTTTTCTCTCGATGTTTGATGTTTCAAATGTCCCCATCGCAGAAGCGATTGGTTCTACCCACATCGAAAGCGATGACATTGCAACGCCACTCTATCCGGAACTTTATCCACTTGTCTCTGACAAATCTACAGTTGTTTTTACGTCCAAAACTTGTCACTGAACAGGTCTACGGTTGTTGTTACGCTCGCACTTTCATCTTCCTCTCTGACTTCTGCGAGGATTTCTCAAGAGTTGGTACTCTTTTCTACATCAATGGCCCTTCTGGAAGAAATCCACCAACACTCTCCCCTATACTGACGACCGGAAAATCGGAAATGCCAATAAGTCCAGTAAGACCTTGACGCAATTATGCAATGGTCAGAAGATTTCGGTCTCCTAACTGACAGTAGGTGTGCACACCTGCCACTTGATAGAAATTCTAACAATGCCTTCCCGTTTTAAGGTGCATTCAGCAGGGTGGACAACCCGAAAGTCGATCTGGAGAAATACCCGGGTACCTGGATGACATCTGAAGCTATCTTTCGCATACCATCGCGAGATGGCCGCAAAAACGGGTTCGCCGCTTTCGGGGATATGAAATGGACCTTTTAATACCCAGATAAGAAATCATTCCATATACTTCACTAGGTTTATGTCAGGCTGCTGCTTGAGTGCATCAGTCAAGTCGTGCATACCGGCTTAAATGATGACATGTTCACGGTTGAGCGTGTTCAGTGGATCACTGCCAAGCTGCTCACTATCCCGCGGTATATGTGCTGAGACAGGATTGGGAACTATTGGCCAGTGTTCACTTGACTGTAAAAGACTCCACAGTGAATCCACCCCTCACGCGCTTTTTCTTTGGCACAGGACGCGTTATGTGATTATTTAGCCCGGTGACTAACAATGGCCGCCGAAATCATGGGGAGACGCTTAACATGCGTCGCAACCAAGCTGTCAATGGAAAACAGTGATTACTTCACGGACTTGTCAATCACTGGAACGATCTTCCTCTTGATGTCAATGGAAGCTACTTTCTGAATCATTTTGAAACGTTGTTAGGTTCTCAATAAATCAAGACCTTGTTAGATTTGCAACCTTCCTCTCCTCTTGGTGATAGCTGTGATGCATTTGAATGATGTTACAACCTGCTTTCAATGATTGTGTTCCCGATTTACGGACGCCCGCTGGATATTTCAACACATACACCGTCTTTGACGCTTTGCAAATCATCGATGTGGAACTGGCAACGTTCCGTCAGGTGATCCCCGCCACCCCACCCACTTTTCATCGTGAATGAGGTCAACGGAATTTTGCAGTCACTTTCGAACCGTAAGATTCGCTCAAAGAGACCAATACAAAGTGTATTACCGTACAAATCAATGAGAACCGCGGTTTTGGTCGAAGTGTTCCTGATGGAAACATTCGTATACTGACGAGCAAACCTATGGACTACAGTGAGAATGTGCGCGAGATCACCAACGGGAGCAATTTATCCGCAGCTTCAGTGTGCACATAACTGAACGTGAGTTCGGGAGAACATGCCTGAACTGATCATGGTGTGTCTAAGCACTCCACATTGTTGACAAGACATGCATTGTTGAGTTCAGTGGGGTTAGCTGTCTATACGAGGCACGTTTCAACGCGCCTGACAGTGGCGCACTCAACTGAATGGAACCGTGGAGAAAAAGGCATACATCCAACGTCTGGGGAATTCCGGAATGTATGAACGTGGGTGCGGCGCACGGAACGTTGATGTTATTCTCGGGAAGAGAAAGTGGAAGCTACTGTTAGTGAGGAGTTCAGGCACTATAAACAGCTGTAGTTTGTCGCCTTCTAGCCATATTTGCCGCACTCCAGAGGACTGCAGATTATTCGGAAATGATACACAACCAGAGGAGAAAAGCCACAGTGTATTTATGGCCTTAAATAAACAAACATGCCCGGCAAGAAATGCGAGGAGAAAGTGCCGGTGTGACGTACCCTAGCGAGCGCGAGAAAAGGTGTGAAAACCACACAGAAACATTTGCGTGTGGAGAATAAAAACGGTGGAAAGTGGGAGAGGGAAAATGTCGAGAGTTGACATAGGTAGAATGATCCAAGACAATCAGGAATTTTTCGAGCCCCGCTCAGTTTATGCGCGATGTCTGTCAATAGGCCGCATCAGGAATAGTCACGTCCGTGATGCACTGAGCGGTTAAAAATTTTAAGCCCACCAATCAACCTATCCCGAACCAAAGGGAAGACGGTTATAGTGGCGAGTTCCTCATTACTAGCGTGCTGACGTACAAGGAGAATAGCAAAAACGAAATGAAAGAGGATAACAACAAGCCCTGATATCGACTCTGCCAAATTAGCGAGTTCCCCTGAAGCGTTGCGTGCGAAAACGACCAAATCCAAATAACTTGAGGGCGGGGTGAAAAAATCATTTCGCGTAAATCAGATGTCATAAGCCCGGTATCACCAAGTTCATCTGCGGATATGGGGCGCTCGTCAAGTCAGAAATTCTAGTGTGAGCGTCTCTACTGTTGATTTTTGTCGTTTAATGACATTCCGAACATTACATACTTGGGGTGGAACCGTCACCGAAATTTCCTGAATATGAAACGTGCAACAAAATAAGAAGATCGCATAGAACCGAATCATCGTCGATTATTTTGTTGGGGCCCGCTGGTCAACGATAACGTGCAATGACTAGTGCACAAATATACCAATCACCGACACGTAGCACAGAACGTGATCGTATCCGAAAACCACAGAGAAACACATAGAACCTTGACCTTCAGTCTATAATTTATTTGCTTTAAAACCGCTAGTAACGGAGCAAACCAGCGTCCTCGTATCTATGATCCTCCATCAGCCTCGAAGAACATCACCCGAATTGATGCATCAGTAGTGGGATCCGGCAACCTGCGGTGGAGACGAAACATGCACCAAAATTAACTTTTAGCATCTAATGGCGCGAGAAGCTGAAATTGAAAATCGAAAATTAACTGCCGAAGATGTCTGGGAAAAAGAACCATTTCTGGGAAAATAGACTATATCCAACACTTCTCGTTCGAGATTACAACCATCTGTAAGACTTGACCCTATGGTTCAGCTGCATAGGATGATGTGGGCTTCTGTTTCCGGTCTGTCCAACGCATGGACAGGAGGCTGGTGATGAGGTCGGGTTGGGACGACTGAACAGTGGGTGTGGCTGCATCCGGAATTTCAAACGTGCCCAAGAAAATGTCCTGTGGAAGCGGATGAAGATCATATGTGATTGCGTTCGTCTGCCGGGAACGCAAGTGGCTCTGACGACGATCTTATATGATGCCACTGACAGAAACATTACACAACACATTTCCGTTACGAGCACTCACCGTTGCGTCCTCCCAGTTGTTGTGACCCGGTCAATGATCACGTGCGTGAACGGTTCCTTCAATAGCGAAACTGTCTTTGCAGTTTTGACTGGGCACTGGTGTTATCTCATTCATCGGAAGGAGAGCGCGATGGACTGTGTGGAGCTTGCGGCGCACAACAGCTTCGACTGGTGATCACCCATCAGGAATCGCAAGATCGGGGTTGTGTGGTAGATGCACAGGAGACCCTGTAGCACCTCCTCTGTTGTCCCCTCTCTTCAAGATTTGAGCAGTGGCAGTTTGAAAGTTTCAGCGCTAGACTGTGGGCGATGGAGCGTATAACGATTGTGCTGGATGAGTGAACGGCGGCAGAAATGGTCGAAGTGTAGAGACGTGGATTGCGTCTCGTTTTCCGACACAAGAATGCCGGAAAATCCATGCTGAGCAAAAATGCGACACGGGGTAGCGATAGTATTGAGGGATGTTGACTGAGAACTTTGAACCATCTTAGGCCACTGGGAGTATACATAGCTCGAAGCGAGGTAGGATATCTCATTGAGCGAATCAGCAGCATCCAAGTGTAGGCGTGATCATGGACCCTTGGGTGCTTGCCACAAAATGGGATCTTGCCTGGTGGGTAGCTCGGCAGCCTGTTGGCGCCTTGAGAACTGTTCTACCCGATCCCCGATATGGTTTGCGTGCCGGGCCAACAGGCATGAACACCAGCGGCTCCCTTCATCCTGTTGGTGTCTGGATGACTACAGTGGAACTGTCGCAGCACAGGGAGGCGGAGGGAGGATGGAATGACCACTCGATCAACAAGATGCAAGAGTGTGCTGCTGTCAACGAGTCACGTCGGCCGGAAATCTCACCAGGAGGTGAAACCCTGTGTCAATTGGTTCTGAAAACTTCATCATCTGGTCGAATCCACTACCCTGGTGCGCCGAGTGTCAACGGCAGTCACCGGGATTCCACGAATGGCCTCTGAGGGTTGGCGGCGGACGTTGTTCTCAACTGTTGGAGTAGCAATGACTTTGTCCCCCTCCGGGAACGTACAGATTGCTTAATAGACGCGATGGATCGATCGTCTGCTTGGCCGAACTTGTCAATGCGGCGGCAGCGGATGTTAACGTAATTGCCAAGCAAATTTGTGGACTCTCGCTGCAGTCGATTGACGGAATAAATCGAGGAACCCTGCTTTGATCCGCAGACGTACAGCAGCCGGTTACGGCTGGTTAGCATGGAGGAGTGCAGCCGACATGTCAGTTCGTGGAACTTCTTCACGATTAAAATGATCGCGAGGTCCTCCTTTTTGACACGACCATAATTTTTCCCCGCGGATTTGAACGTACGAGAGACCCGAGGGGATCGCCTTCGCGGAATTATTCGAGATGTGCGAGACGACTGCTCCAACACCGTAGTTTGATGCATCTGCTGCGACCACAATTGGCAGGGTTGGATCGTAGTGCGTCAGCAGCAGGTCGGAGCTGAGCATCGTCTTCAGTTGGGCAAATGGAGCATCCGCAGTCGGGGGACCAGCACCATGTAGTGTCCTTCTGTAGCAGTCGATTGAGTGGGGCCCGAACATCGTGTAGCGTTGGAAGGAATGCACTGTAGTAGCTGATGGGCCGAAGGAAGGACCGAAGTGCGCGGACCTCCATGGCCATCGATATACGTTGACTTGCGCGAATGTTCTCAGGATCTGCGAAGCGATCAGTTGCATCAAAAGTGTAATTCAGATATTTGATGGACCGCAAACACATTTTTCATTTGCCTGTCCACAAACGGAACCGGTACTCATCGACACGTTGGAGAACTGCGGCAATTCGGTCCCGAAATTCACCGACCATTCGCCCCATTATGATAACTTCGTCGAGGTGGAGGGTGTACCCGGTAGACCAGTAATCAATGCGTCGATCACTTGTTGGAAAATTGCGGGCGCGGTTTTGATACCAAACGGAAGTCTGGTATACTGCAGGAGGCCTCGATGCGTGTTGATTGTCAGTAGTTCACGAGATTCTGGTGCAACCTCGAGATATGCCCACGCCAAGTCCAGCCTGACTTAGCACGGGCTACCATTGAGCACAGTGAATATGTTCTCGAGGCACTGGAAGCAGACAGCAGTTTGGATCCAACGCAACAATGAGGCCGGTTAAAAGTCATCACAAATCCTCATGGATCCGTCAGGCTACTTCACCAGCACGTTGGCAGCGGCCCACGCGGAGTGGGAAACTGCCATCAGGACACCAAGTTGTTTCAGTCCTCTGAGGTCCTATCCTGCGAGCAGCAAAGAAGCCCATAGAACTAACCGTTTTGGACGAAGGAACGGCCGGCTGTCAAGGCAAAGCTGTAGCGTGACCGGGGTACAGGCACAGGAACCCAGGTCATCCTGAAACATGGGAACCAACTGTCAAATGATGTCGTCGAAATATCTCCCGAGGTGCAGCAGAAGACTGCATCTGGTTACGGGTGACCCGGATCGCAACATCATGGAGATCAAGCAGTTCGAGCCAATCAAGCGCAAGGAGGTCAACACGAGAGTTAGGGACGTATCACTTCCCATCGATCCTTGTGTCATGACATGACCCTGAGGAGTGCAATCTTCCTGTCAACTTCACCCAGCCGTCACCAGCAATGGGTGTCGTCCGGACGGATGGGTGGACAGGAGGGCTGCCGATGGACGTCTAAGTTGTGCTGCGGTTACCAGAGCTCCTCTGAGATGATTATGCTTTCGAAGGTAGTGTCCAGCTGCAGGCGAGCCAAACGACCATTGATGTGGACGGACACGAACTTTCGGCGATCAGCGATATTGACTTGGAAAGTGGCCAGCAGACTGTTAGATCTGCCGAACAACCGGGACCCACCTGGCTTCTTGAACTTGGAGATCAATGTCGGTTTGACCACGTCTGTTGTTTCTGACTGACAGGAGCCGCCCTTTTGGCCAACCGTGTAGCATTGCTGACTGCAACGCTGTCGCAGAGAGCAGAACTTCTGGGAATTCCGTGCGCTACAGCAAAGAGAAGCGGAACGGGTTGTCTCGGCATCAAAGCTGGACTTGGTTTGCAGACAATACAAGCCGCGTGGGAATTTTCGGGCCTGTAAGCTGGAAACGGCCTAAACTGAGAGCAAACGCACATTCTAGATGTTGGATCATGGCCGGGTCGTGCTTGAGGTTGATCGACCTCTCGCGTTTGTCCACAATCCGTTCCAGCTCGATGTACGGCTACTCGTCGATTTCAGCCAATAGCCCAGTGTGGAGGTCAGCATAGCCCGATGATTTCAGACCGCGAAGGAAGATGTGATGACTGTCATTGATCCTATTCTCTATTACTGTTACTTCATTTCGTTGTTGATAACAAGCTGCAGGATTGCACTCGAGAGATAAATACTTAGTTTGCCTAGTTCGGGTGTTATTACTACTGCGTCGAAGCTAGCTCTGGTGTTGAGCTAAGTCAATTACTTCATTTCTGTATTTCTGGAACCATCACAGTTGGCGTCGAATAATTCTATGACTTTTCGCTGTAGATTTCCACCCACTTGAAGTTCCGACTAATCATAATTCACCGACAGAAATCAGAGACTATCCAGAACGCTTTGAAGTATGGTTCTTTACGGGCTGAGAGCTCAACGTGGGAAGAAAGTCGCTCACCACCTCAGCGTAATCAGTAAAGATGCGCGCAGCTTGGTGAGAATTTCGCCATTTCTTGATTCACCCACTTCTCTTCCCCACGAATCCTTGAAGAAACTGTCGCGCTCCCACTGAAAATCTGAAAAATTTGAAGCATCCGGACGAGCTGTATTTCATGCCCTCGTGAGAAAAGAACATCGGGATGTCAGACAGTTCATTCTCGAAATTCAAACTTGAGCAGTTCAGGTATAATTTCGAAGACCATTACAAACTCACTTTCTTGACCGTTTGATCATTGGAATAGATGTAGATGATCTGCGACAGAGGCTTCTACTGATTTTGACTTCCGCTCTCCATAGAGTTGAAACATAATGCGAACCGTATCAGGATAATGAAGAGTCTGCACTAGATGAGTTGATGATTCGATACAACAATATACTGAGACGATCAGTAGGTCAACAAAGGCGGCGGTCTGGAAAGGTAAATATTCCAGATACAGGTAATAATAATTACCCTACACCTGATTCGAATGCCACCCGACGGTGGAATGACTGTTAGTTATGTGGTAGCAGACATTATCGATTAAATCGCCGATTCCCTAACGCCAAGTGTCGCAGGTGTAATAAAATTGGTCGAATTCAATCCAATTGCAGCAGTTTGAAGTCGCGATTGCTCTTGCCTTCAATTATGTTGATTCGACCAGTCACATTGAATGAACCTACCTAGTTAATGATTGTATCGAACTGGTAGTGCTGATCCATTCATCCCTGTTGATTTCGTAAGTGCCTGGAAGACGGTAATTATGAAACCTTCTGAAGTTTCTGTGAAAGGCTATCACTGGACACGCTATAATAATCCATGTTTCTTGTTAGATCCCACTCTCCGCTGTTCAGTCGACTTCGCGTTTATTGGTCGTGGCCAATATTTTGTTGGTTCACAAAATATGAACATTTTGAACATTCCCGTTTCATTGTTCTAGGATGCGAGCAAATCACAAATGTGCGGTTTACACCTTCAACGTTCGAAAGCTCCTGGTGGCATGCGTATTAAAGCCAGTTTCGTTCGAACTTGAAGACAATCCGATTTTTGTGGAGCGAGAAATCTTCTGTTTCTGGGTTGCGTGAATTTGTGGGAAAAGCGATGGACCAAATTGTGAAGAAAAAGATGGTAACACCCTTGCAATCATTGATTCGGGCTACACTCATTATGACTCGTTTGAACGTGACGGTAAAACGCCTCGAATTTGTGGTGATTACCGACTCACGCTCAACAGATTCCTTTTGCAGAGGAGTTGTGCCACTGTTGAACCAGAGGACATTCTGCATCAATTTCATGGCTCAAAATATTTTTCAAAGCTCGATTTAAAGGACGCTTTTCTACAGATTCCACTTGACGAGGCTTCCAGTGCTCTGACAAACATCAATACTCCTTTCGGATTGTTTCGGTATAATTTTCTGTCCTTCGGTCCTAGTGTATCGTTTATTGTATTTTAGAATGTTGTGAACACCATTATTGCAAATCTGGAGTATGTTACCATCAATCAGGATGATGGAATTGTGTGTGTGCCAACTACGCCAATCCATGGTTCACGCTCGTACGTTTCACTCAAACGTTTCCGCTCTCTAAACGTTCGTGTTAATTCTACCAAATGCATTTTTGGTGGGTCCAAGTTCTCATGCTTACAGTTTTCCATTGATGAGAGTGGTTTTCATTCTGATCATGATCTTCTGTCATTTCTATCTAAGACATCCATTCTGAAGAAATTTGATCAGTTTTGTTCTTAAATGAGTTCTCCTTGGCAGTATTCTCGACTTATTCCTGGTATCGCTGATATGGCAAAACCTTCATTATTTTCCTCAAAATGCTTGTGTTTGAAGTGATTCATATGAATGAACTCTCCGAATTTTGCTGACTTTTATATTTTACCGCGCAGTATTACGTACGTTGCATCCAAAGTCGCAATCAACCTTGATCAACCATGCATTCCCAACGTGTGTTGAAGATGTGATAGAACAAGAGGGCCACCTTGTTATTTGCATTTCAATACACCTCATTCCAGCAGAGCGTGGATATGCGCAAACACTGAAAAAGCCATTAGCGAATCACTGGACGATCATCAGGTGTTCATTTTACTGAGGTCACTGATCACAGAGCTCTTGAGTTCATTTTTGATCCCAGTGAATCTTTTATCAAGTCTTCTGCAGCAATGTTGTTGATTTGTTGTTTTGTAACGCCTGTAATTATCTGTCATGATCGCGCACATCCGAGCGTGTCTCTCACGAATGCGTTGAGAAATATATATTATTATTATAACGTT
>LOND01002309.1:10833-35769 GCA_014220965.1 Paragonimus kellicotti
AACCACACTATTGCGCGCTGTTACATCAAGTCATGACGTTGGATTGCATTCTCGAGCACGGTGACACGGAGGTTCCAACGGATTTGGTCGAGGAGGTTGGAATATGCGGCAACACTCTAAGGCAATGGAATCAAACATCTAACTTAATTTCAGGTTACACGTGAGGATATATATTCCGACGATTGCCCACAACGGTACGGGCCGGGTGGTTTGAGGTGGTCGCAACAATTCTGCGCTAAACGCGGAAACCTCTTTTCGCACATTCCTCCCTCTATATGGGTTGGAATGCGGAGGCTACCAACCCGAAGATCTTTATGTTGCATCTGGACCCTCAAAAGACTACCGTAAATCAAATATTTCAATTACCACGACACAATCTGGATCTGGTCAATGCAGAATTTGTGCTGTAAATTTCAACATGCCCGACCATCAGCCTTCAAAATTTGTTAATATCCGCAAACCACAGTACATCGTTTGTGGAGTAGCTCACTCCGTTTATTGGTGTTCGCGGTTCAGCGCAGTATGCCGTCGCAGTGGGTTGGAAACCGTCAAAAAGCCGTTACTTCGCTTGGAACCTAACCACTGTTTAGAGGAACATAGAACAAGGCATCTGTGCAGTCTAAAGCTTTTTCACGTCAACTGTTATATCGATAAGTAAGAGCACTACAACGAAAGAGTTTATGAACAGTTTACTTTGGGGATGATGCTCACAGTGCAATAACTTGGCCACATGAGCTCGAAGTATCGCTTGAAGTGGTGTTTGTCAAAACCAAAGGGCCTCCGAGCATAGTAAAAGTTTATGCCTTTCTGAATAGTGAATAATATGCCACACCAATCAGAAGTGCGTTGCTCAAAAAACCTGGCGTGAAGGGAATTACAATTAAATTCCTTTGAGACCATTAATCGGCGATGTCAGGCTAAACGCTAAAGTTCTGTCGCTTGCTACAGATAATCTGAATTCGACAGGGGGTCCAGCAGTTGACCGAACTCTGCCGCTACCTTACTTGACTTGGCCTGGGCTGTCATGCCAGTGACATCACAATTAGTCATGGACGGTGATCCCAGTAGTCAGTATATCAGTTCTGATAACACGTGAAATTCGGGAGGCCCGCCGAGTCTTAAGTCAGAAGTTTGGTAACAGTACTACAGCCAACACAACCTAAAGGCCATATTAAGTTGTGTGAAGCATCGTTACATTACCTGTGCGTACAAGAGTCAGTGCTACTTAATCAAGGCAATTGTGACAACATAGGGCGCGTGAGACTGAAGTATCAGGCTCGGATGATCGCCGAACAAAGAAATTCGGTCCGGGTCAACTGTTTTCCATCGTCCGGTCCACGTACCCGGCCGCTGGAACAACTTGCTTAACCCATTCGGGTTTCTGCCTGTGCAAGCAGCCATTTTAACATCCGCCTATGGAACCAGCACGGCTTCCAACCATTCATGCATCCGCCATTTGAGTGCGCATAGTGACCGGGTTCCCCTGCTTCTGACCGTTATTCGCTACCGATGCCAGTATCGCCAGTCCCTACAAGGAGACGGATTATGTGTGGTTTCGATCGTGCCGTGGTTGGTCCTCAGGTATGCCTCGTGGGCGTGATTGTCAGCACCACTCATATCTAGCCAACTCTGATAACAGTCATTATCAAATTACAGTAAACGAATTCGTGCATATTTTGAGGGTCGCAAGAAGCAAGCACCACTGTGAGGTACGCTCGAGACTAGGAAACGTGCACGTATCGAATTTGACTTGGGAGTTCGTACTTGGCAGTTCTGTTCACCTTTCATTCAGTTGAGCCAACGACGCGCGCAAAGATAGCAGGTAAACAGACAGTCGGTCGGAAAAGAACGACTGCATTCAAGGGTTAATTCGTCATATCCCCTTATCTTTACTCCTTTTTATTGCTACAGTATTATTACGTGTTGTGTAATACATCTGGAATACATACTCTACCTGCCCTATAAGCGAGCTTTAATCGTCATGTAATTCACACTTCTCAATAGACTGTCCAACACTCCACGTTCTTTTGCAGTCCCACTGACATTAATCAACACTCACTGTCCGGGGAAAGGGTACTGGCCGACTGTTGCTCCCATCAAATTCATTAACTAATGGGAAGAGTTCGGCTGCAAGTCCATCGAACGTACGATTTAATTTCGTGGATAAGAAGTGAAACGCTAGCACGGAAATCAACTGAAGATGGTATTGGAGTTTCAGGTTATGCGACAACTAGTCTGACCTTGAGACATTAGGAGACTACTGGGCATTTAGAAAACGAAGGTCGTATCTGTGTTTCTTTTTCGAGACTGTAGTTGATTATGACAGAAAAGATATACAGAAGGCTCACTTAGCAAACTGATCAGTTCTACTGGAGGTTCATGTAACACGTGATTTGCAACTTTGACGTCCACCGTATCTGATTCACCTCGAGTTGGTTCATAGGGATGGTACAAAGATTATAATTATTGCATATCATGATGTCCCAAAACTCATTAGGTACTTCAACAACGTTTTACAAGATCTGGTCAACCGTATACTAAGTAACGCTTACCGGTATGCTTGATGGTAGGCCCACTACATTCGGAGCAGTCTCATATGTTAACTGCATAATCAGGTATCAGGTATGCATATGTGGGGCGCTAATTTAACAACACAAGTAGGAAGTGGCCGATCTTCTCAAGGTGACCTTGAAACTTCCGACCAAAGCTAAACAAGCAATCAATTATTCAAAGCGTTGGCCAATGCACGCTAACGGTCATTTCCATGTAGCATTGTCGTGGTTCACCCGAACATTCTCAATTCCCAATAGTGCTGAAGTGACGAGAAGTTTGTTGCGCTGTTCCTAGGAGCACTTTGTTCAGAATCAAAATTCTTGGTGAGGTACAGCGACATTCATGCTGTCCACCTACCAAAGTGCTATCTAGGTAACATTTGAACAAAACATATAAACCGTCTTGATGCATGTTTTTTACGTGCAACCAAATCCATATGTTCGTCGCCTGACTATCTGTCGCTTTGCGACTCAACCACGGTTGCCAGTTTGATCGAAAGGTTTGTTGAGATGCCACAGGGGCTACAGTATATTGAATGCCGAAATATGAAATGTTTTTTCAAGTCGCAGCCAATTAAAGTTACACAGATACCCATAGTCAATTTTGTTAGGAGCAGTTGCGTCATTTTTAAGAGTACTGTGCTTTGTTTGATTAGTATTGAAAGGTGGCCCTATGTTTCATCATTTTTCTTAAAAGCAAACCGCATTAATCATCCTCTTGAACCAGCAACTGCAACCGTTCCTCATACTCTTATTCAGTCTGAGTCCCGTGGATTTCTAAATGCCAACGTTAGACATTCTTCTTCTACAGTTTTTCCTAAGTAGCTTATAATCCTTATCGTTTTTTCGATGCACAAATATTCGTTTTGCTCCAAACCAACCAGTGGCCACTGTTTGGGTGAGCTTAATTCTGTTTTTATCGTCCCCCATTACAGAGCGGTGCGTAGTTGTCGAATTTGTTGTACGGGCACATTTTTGGTTTCGTTTCTTAGAATTTTTCACATTCGAGGTGAAAGATTCCATTCTCAAATACACTTATTCAATTAATACCGTAATAAATTCAGTTTCTATCAGCAATTTTCCTTTAATCGTTTCGAAAATAGAATAACATCTCTGACGGTGGATATCGAGAAAGCCATTCTCGGATCAACAGATTGCTGGTACCTCGGCGTGATCAAGTTCACGCCTTCAGCGAACGGTTCAGTACCCTTCGTTTTTATGATGGTCGAAGGTGATATCAGTGGAAAAACGGAGGAGTGGCATATATTTGTTCATTCTTCTCAAGGAACATCCTTAGCTTTCATGTAAAGTTATCGCCGAAGGAAGCGGTAGTAACACATAGGGCCAGTAGCAGACGGTGCAACAAAGAAACGTTGAGAGCAGCATTCAGGTCAACAACTGTCCCAATTTGTCGGAAGACAAGGCTCAAGCTGCGTATTTCGCTGACTGATGCAGGAAAGCCTATCGCAAGGTGGATGTCAAGAGCGTCCCTTGACTACTAATGAATGGTGCTCATTGAATTCATTCCAGAATGTGGGCTGTCTTTAAGGAAGGAATTCTTCGTCTCAGTCAGGGTGAGCAATGTTTAATTTGTGGTTCAGATGGCACTTCCATGAAGGTATTTTAAAGTTCCGTTTAAGTTGGAGACTGCGCTAAGTGTTATTGGGACAGCAAAACGTCGACTAATATTATTTTTCTGCACTGGGTCGCTGGGGGTGGTAATAACACAATGAACATCGAGACATTAAACAGGATAGGAAAACCTTCTGAGGATTGCGGACATTGTGTTTACCGGCAGCTGTGCCACTTTCCACGGTTGTGATTCGGAAGAATTGTATGACAGTGATATTCAATTGTCCACACGAACGCTCCTGGAGCTTGAAGGGCATGGTTACGCAATCAAACACTTCTAACTTCATAAGCTGTCAACAGTAAGGATTACGCCATCCCAGATTGACATTTTGGCACCCGTTGGACAATCTAGAACTTCGACATTATTGGTGACTGAATAACTGGATTAGGCCAAATGATCAACGATCATGCCTGAAACCGCCTTCCTTACAACACTGCTCGGCCGTGCAGGAGGATAAACATGACCTTGACCGGACAATCGCCTTGTTGCACGGTCAAGTGGTATCAGCCAGTGAACAATTTGTGTATGCGGTAAACTGTCCGACTTGTTTTCTCCGGATCAACAAGTTTACATCTGGTCTGATAGACTGTGTACTATCGTGGATCCTAACAGGTTCTGTGATCCAACAGTGTCTGGCCGGAAAGTGCTCAAGAAGCATTTGATGGACAATGTTCTGAATAGGTGTCGTTCTGTGAACACATCTACCGGTGGTCTCGAATTGAAGTTCTTTCAGTTTCGTATCCCGAAAGTGGAATTGGAAATTGAGTTGAAGGACAATAGGGAAAATTGTGAATATAATACCAAGAAGAAGCAAAAATACTGAGTGACCAATAGGAAGATGTCGTACTTGGCCAGTCGGCAACAACACTAGCTCCAGCCCATTATCTCGGTCGTCAGTTGACCGCGCTTAACCTCTGTGCCGTAACACTGAACAAAATTTTAGTTCGCGATTAAACATTCATTCTCAAGTGAATCATCAATCATATCACACCTCCACTATTAACCCAGTGGATTCAGCCATACAAACGCGTGTCCTACTGCCAAATGAAGAGGGGTCAGTCAACCCTTAAACTCTGTTATTATTTATGTGCGGCTTTCCATGAAAGAACTGACGCGGTTCAGTGGTAATCCTTTGGACTGATGAGGGTGTATACGAAGATTTCGCTCAGCTACAGCGATCACTTCTCTACTAAGCTTTCGTGTCTCGTCCAATATCGTGATGGAGAGGTAATGAACGCGGTAGAAGGGTACAGGGTACTCGAGCCGTGGTGGGGGTACGACGAGGCCACTGACCTTCTTTAGTGTCGCTTTGGCCAACCACACTATTGCGCGCTATTACATCAGGTCATGACGTTGGATTCTGCAACTTTCTACGAGCCACTGGTTAGACAACGGGAGTTCCAAGATTTGAATCCGACGAGAGTTGGAATATGCCACCACCAGACGCAACACCTAAGCCCTAATGAATCATGAACATCCAACTTAAATTTCAGGTTAACACGTGAGGATATCATTCGACGACTTGCCCACCAACGGTACGGCCGGAGCTGGTTTATAAGTGGTGTCCGCAAACCCAATATTCCCTGCGCTAAAACGCCCGGAAACCTCTTCTTCCGCACATTCCCTCCCTCTATACATGAGCAGTTCAGATACCGCAGGCGAGACCCAATCCACGAAAAGATCTTTATGTTGCATCTGGAACCTCAAAGAATACTACCCGATCAAAATCAATATTTCCCATACATCACCAATCTGGATCTGGTCCCAATATGCAGAAATTTTTAGGCACTCGTAAAATTTTCAACATGCCCCCCGAGCCATCAGCCCCCTTAAAATTGTATTCTAAATACCGCAACCACAGTTAACATCGTTGTGGAGTGTAAGCTCACTCCGTTTATTGGTGCTTCGCGGTACAGCGACCACATGGTATCCTATTGGCAGTGGTTGGAAAAACCGTCATAAACAACAATCAGTATTACTCTCTTGAACCTAAACCACTGTTTTAGAAACAATAGAACAAGGCATTGCTCAGACTAACAACATCTATATTCCACCAACTGTTATCATCCCGATAAGTAAGAAGCAGCACACAAACGAAAGCGTTACATGAACAGTACTGCTTGGACTGATCGCTCACAATGCAGACACAATAACCTTATGAGCACAACATCACTCGAAGTATCCGCTTGAATTGGGAAGCCCGGGAGTGTTTGTCCACACACAAAAGCGCCCCTCGAGCCCATAGCTAAAAGTTATCATGCCCCTTCTTCTAATACCGTGAATAAATATGCCACACCACCTCAGTAATTGCGTATGCTCAAAAACACCTGGCGTGAAAGGGAAATTCACAAAACTAAATTCCTTTGAGACAAAACATTAACTCGGGCCAATGTCAGACATTAAAAACCTAAAAGTTCTTTTCGCTTGCTACAGTATAATCTGAATTCGACAGGTCCAGCATTTAGCCGAGCACTCTGCCAGCTACACCTTACTTGATCTCAGTCCGTGGCCCATGCCCAACGTGACATCAAAATTATTCCTATGGACACAGGTCAACAGTAGTCAGTATATCATTCTGATAAACTTGAAATTCGCGTGAGCCCGCGAGTCTTAAGTCAGACAGTTTATACAGGTATCATCGTACGCTACAGCAACACACAACCTAAGCCATATAAGTTGTGTTTGAGGCATAATCATTATCATTTACCATGCGATTACAAGAGTCAGTGCTACTCAATCAAAGGCAATTGTGACAACATAGGGCGCGTGAGACTGAAGTATCAGGCTCGGATGATCGCCGAACAAAGAAATTCGGTCCGGGTCAACTGTTTTCCATCGTCCGGTCCACGTACCCGGCCGCTGGAACAACTTGCTTAACCCATTCGGGTTTCTGCCTGTGCAAGCAGCCATTTTAACATCCGCCTATGGAACCAGCACGGCTTCCAACCATTCATGCATCCGCCATTTGAGTGCGCATAGTGACCGGGTTCCCCTGCTTCTGACCGTTATTCGCTACCGATGCTAGTATCGCCAGTCCCTACAAGGAGACGGATTATGTGTGGTTTCGATCGTGCCGTGGTTTGGTCCTCAGGTATGCCTCGTGGGCGTGATTGTCAGCACCACTCACTATTCTATTTTCCACGGCTTTGGGCCGTACGTCTAATGTTCGAGGGCCTTCACTCAGTAGAACGAGGTCACTAACATTCAAGATTCACTCATCCTTGGTCCGCCTGTGGTAAGCTTGGATAGAGAGTAGGCACCCTCTTATGGAGCGTTTTCAAACTGCACTAGCCGGGTGTTGAGCCTGTCTCCATACTTTCGTGCACCGTCCTAGCAGTGTGGTTTCCGTGCACACCAGACTCGGGTTTGGTCACAAGAGCAATGAATCCGTAACGTCCGTTCGGGCTTTCTCTTTACCCGTCGCCTACTGCACACTTTTGTGGGTGATACGTTCGGTGACACAATAATGCCAGTGTGAAGGTGTCCAAAACCGTCATCTTCAATCTGGACGCTTTCTGCTTATGTCCGACCACCGACGGCTGGAAACTCTTTTAGAATGTACCCTTTCGAACGTATGTTACATTTCATACGAATTTCCATATATCCACTTGTTATGTATTTGCTGATATCCATGTATTTTCTATTATAGAAACATTACCGAGCTGTTTGCGGTCGTTATCAGTTTGATTTGACCTCGGAATGTTAAGTTTTAGCGGAACCCGTTTGACCTCCAGAGTAAAGCGCAAGACAGACTCTTCAGAATAGTACGGCCTTAAAACCGGGGGGCATCAGGATCATTGTAGACCGCAACCGCAGGTCTGTTATCCAGGAGACTTCCACCAAGTAAGTAAACAGAGCCTCACCCGACACCCCACGATGCCTTAAAACAGTCTGCATGATTCAGAGAACTATGCAACTCGTGCACCTCCATGTTCCACCTCAACGACCGGCGACGGTGCCACTTCCGAATGTATGGCCGTTGTCCCTAAACGAACGTTCCTTCTAATCCGAACCTCCAGAGGTCAAAAATAATTCACGCCACAAGCTGTGAAGGGTGCTCTAAGAACTGCTATGCGATCAACGGTGAACTTGCTCATCACTTGTTGACAAAACATCGCTGACAAGATTTTTCAATTCATACATTTTAGTAGCACGCGGTACACCCTAGCCGTGCCATTGGCAATCCAAAACATCCTTTGGATGGACCATGACGTGACTAGCTCCCACGAAGTATGTATCAGTCTGAATAACGTGAAGCAGGCTTTACGCACCATTGCGCGCTACTGACGCTGGCTATTGTCGGCACCTCCCGTGATTCCAGTTTCTCAACCTGACGTTGTCTTGGTAGTTTGTCGAGTGACCACGAATTCTCGAGTCCCCACAGAAACGTCGGGCCATTCAGCTACGTGTCTATTTCTTAGGACCAAGTATCGAAGGTTCTCCGTGAAGCTACGACCGTCGGATATGACTCTGACGAAACTTGTCGCCATTGAAAACCCTGAGTATAGTCGCCAATTATTTGAACGCGGTCGGCCACGACTGTGATAAAGCGACAAGAAGTGTTTCTTAAGCACTCTAACTCGACAACGGAGTCCGTCCAAAGTGCGATGTTGTCAAAGGTTAATTTGAGTTCACTCATTCCACGCCTCATAGGTTTGGCGGCCGATAACACGGCTGCAAAATTCAACCTCGGGATAGACAAGGACTTTCAAGGTGCAGCCCAAAATTTTCCGTCTCGAAAAACAACAGAAGATGCTGCCGTCTCCTAGGAAGTCTTGGAGATAGCCGAAAGTTCCGTAGCCCGTCTAGGAGGCGTCGGAAAAACGTAACGTCTAGCGCGTCGGCGTCTTCCTGTGGGGTCTGAAACAACGTGGTACATCAACTTGGTCCGTGATCACCTTTCCTACTCTCCCTGATGCTTTTTGTTCAACGGTGTATCCCTTCCGATATTCGCGTCACATAGGCGATGAAGTAACTTCCGACAGCGGAGAACATGTAGGAGCAGCGAGCCCTAACGGATCGTACACCGTCGCGATAACGGCCAACAATTCCCTCCGAGAGAATGGTTTATTCCGTAAAGATACGCCAAACCTGAAACAATCTTCTGACAGGCGCCATTGAACCCCAAGAGCCTTCTGGTGACCGCTAGTACCCAGGTCCAGTATTGTTGACATGGACATCTTTTCGTTCGCTGGTATGTTCACCAGCGCATCGGCCGGGTTGGGCGTCCATTTTATCAGTTTGAATCCACCTGAGAGGAACATTTCGAGTAAATTAGGCGCGACAGGTCCGATATCCTCAAGCATGTCCACTGATACCAAGCAGTCGTCAGCGTAAAAATTATCGTCCACCACCTGAACAGCCAGCTCTTTTAATCGATGTCTGTTATCGGTTACAGTCTTCCCTGAGTGCATATTACACGTAACAGTGAAGTAGTTGCCCTGAAATGATAGGCCGTAATCCCATACGTATCCAGTGGGCCAGATGTCCATCCATCGCTTCACCAAAGAAAGCCCAATCCCCACCTTCCACTTTCGGACGCCTTCATCTGCAAAAACATTTTCTCTATGTCTAAGCAGGAGACTATGAATCCTCGCGAAACCCCAGCAAAACACCCGCTGGGTTGTTCTTCAGAACTGGCTCCTCCAGGACGACTTTGTTTAAAAAGCTGTTCTTGCATTTCGTCGCGCAGTCGAAGGCAATTCGCACCTTTCCAGGCTTATTCTGATTCAATCTCAGGTGGTGTGTTGAGTACCGCCGGCGGAGGGACTTACCCTCAGAGGCGTCAACTTTCGATATATAACATTTGACCGGCTGTTATGTCCACGTTATATTTACGTGTCAGTCCCGTGTCGTGGGGAATTCTTATTTAGTAAATGCAGACGGTTCTAAGCCATCCATCGGTTATCAGGAAAGCTCACAATGTCAACCCATCGCGGCAAGTCAACCTCGTAGCGACCAGCCTTGAACGTTGCAGTGGACTCTGCAATACTCCCAGCGTGTTGATCATCACAGGAATTGGTCACTTCACCAGACAATCCGCGCTCGATAAACTCCATGTCGTACATGCGCCGAACCAATCATTCTAGCTCAGCACCCTTTCGGGAATGAACGTCGGCCTTGCTGTTGGTTGGTAATGACGTGGGGCCTCGCAATATCTAACCCCAGATGGTCTCCACAGCGTATGGCTGCCACCTGCCCCTGCCCGTCAACCCAATTATCAGAATGTACCTCCGGTGCATCGCAGCCTATTAGCAAACCGACTTCACCTTCCCCCAACAAGATGGTAGTCAGACCGGCCAAATGAGGCCGACGCTGAACGTCCTTCTCGTTCACCCGGAAGACTTTTGACAGTAAAGGCCCTATCGACCATGATCTTACTTCCATCATCCAACGACTCCACTTCTTAACTCGCCTCTTGCCATTTAATAGTGTCCGTCTGCGTGGTTGGACAGTAGACGAACGAAGCGTCATTTACACTTCCTTAGAACCGTGCGTCGTCTCTGTAGTGACGTGCCCTTGAATGTTCGGTACGTCGGAAGATCGTGATCATCATCACATAATGCACATTGGTGTAGCTTGCTTACCAGTCCGACGACGGTTGATACACGGGGTGTCCATTGAGAGACTTCGCGGAAACGTGCGGTTTCGCATCTGCTGATGCGGCGTTGGACAAGTTGGGCGATGAGTTGACCGTACATGCTACTAAAAACCGAAATTTGTCTGCCTATAAACTGAGGTAGATCGTTGAAAGATGGCTCCCGACTAGTGTTTATGAGAGTTAGCTGTCTTTGCCCGATTCCCTTGAATGGAGCGAGAAAGTGTACCCATGATACGCAGAAGGCTGGCTGGGCAATTTAATTCCGATGAATGGTTCAGTTTGGACAATCTTGACTGATATTTCTTTATCCGAGAAGCCGAACGTCTCAGGCCCCCAGGCGAGCCCTGGGCCGATAAACGAGTTCTTGCTGACAGATTGAATAACTTCACGGGACCTTCCAGATCGTCGCTCCAATATTTCGGTTGACTCAGTAAATCCTACTTCACTGGGCAGCAATGAGCAATGTCCAAAAGTTGTCTTAGCTGTACCCCCAATATAATAAATCAGATTGGACAACTTCTGTCCTTCGTCTCTTGTTCTGTTGGTCAAGTTAGGCTCGAAATTTTGTATGAGGCTATTGAATTTCAACGGCCACCATTCAAAAGGTTCCGTCTCAATTTTTGACAAACCCATATTGACAACTTAGCTGCGCATATATTGTTCTAGAAAACTTCCTTGGACCCCATAAGCACGAAGTCTATATGACGAGCTGGAAAACCACTTGCACAAGTCCGCCCAAATGGCTCCTCAGTCTTACTAACCACAGACATTTCCTTTAACCTCTTGCAAACTTCTGCCTGTTCCCTCATAAACTTGAGTTCCTCTTCCTTCAGACGCATTTTTTCTCCAAGGGGCCTGTCGTCCATCATCAAATGTGGCTTTGGTGACCTCCGGGTTATACATGGGGCAAGGTTAAGGAGTTCAGATACACACCCCGTCTTTTCAGGTGCGACTGCCACCGTTCCTAAAGCTACCACTGGGTGTGGTCCCTGCTTATTTCTGGGTGCCCCAGGCATACCACAATCACAGGAAGCAGCGGACAGCTTGTCCTTCCCAAACACGTCCATGTGAAGGTCAAAGAAAATACTCAGAATAAAAGGGCATAGATAAAGAATGAACCGAGGAGGGAATGAAAGAATCAATTAACGATGTTTCGATATCATCGCTACCTGGAGGTCAGCAGTAAGTTGTTGCAAATATGGAACAGGTCTTTTCTTTGCAGACAAGGGGCATAAAAGGAAAGACCGACGATTCGGTCGTTCCCAGAAAGGCTTCAGGTGACTGGTAACCGGAAGGTCGCATTCGTGCATCATGTGTATCAAATTCGGTCCACTGGACGACTGTAAATGCAAAACGATGAGCTTCAACCAACCAGCGGGTAACAACAAGATACACCTAAAAAATGTCCATCAGTGGGAAGTGAGGATGAAAAAACTATGTGAAAACAGGCTCACAAAAGTAAACGAAAACAAGCTTTAGTGACACACTGAAAGTAACGTTCATGCGAGGATTGGTTCGTCACGCGTGAAATTCGAACGGTCATGGCAGTCTTTGCAAGGAAGGCTTTTGTAGTGGTTTAATCAATCAAATGATAAAACGACCCAAATGTGGTAGCACTTGAGAATAGTTGTAGTTGTAACGGATGGGTGCAAAAGGTAGGCGTGCAAAGAAAACGGAGGACGTACCAGTAAAATTGAAGCAATTTGCTGACAAGTCAAGGTTGGCTGAATTGAAAGGCCTACTACATGAGAGAAAGACAACGCCGAAGAACAGGTTCGGAAGATGACCGATGGATAATTTTACACGCGACGTGGGATGATGAACGTTGGGCGTCGACAGATCAGCCGATACGCGGAGCTAAAATATTTCACCGTGCAATTACTTCACCAGCCCAAAAATCCGCACAAATGAAAAAGACAGAGACGGTGCGCGGTAACTCCCGTTTATTCTTGTTGACGATCAAATTCAAAAAGTGAGTGATGTTTTCAAACAAGTGTACAGATGAAATTAACAGAACGATATACACATACGTGTACACGTCTAAAAATGAATTGTACTTTATATAACTTTAAAGTATGAGCGCTATAAATACAATCACTACGAAGATTTCGAATTGAAGTAGAGGGGCGATCCATGAGGAACCAATAAATGGGGACAGAGAACGTGGTCATAGATTTTTGTCAAACGCACGACGGTCGTCGCACGTTCAACGTAGGCAGCCACCTTAACAGCTAACGGCCGGTTTTTCTAGAAACCGCCTAAGGAATATGAAGTAATGTGATAATTATTGACCAGCAGCAGTGCGCACGTCTGGATCCAAGTTATCTACACCATTACACCAGTCGCTGTCTGACGCTGAAGTATAATCCACCAAGGTCGCTATACCGATTTGTTCATAACTTTGGGCCACCAGTCGGTTGCTAACTGAACATTCCACACATACCTTTTGAAAACATGCATCTTGTGCTACCAGGCACGCGTTTGGCCACGCACCAATTAGTGCTGCTCCGTTACGAGATGACTGACTACCAAAATCTACCAGGACGTCTAATTCATTGCGGGACAATTAGGTCCCCAAATTAGGGGTAACATATCCAACGTACAGCACTGAATACTTTTCTCCTTCGTAGACGTTGGTATTATCCATTCGCTGAAAAGGCCAACGTTCATCAGGTGAAAAATCTGTTGTTGTACTGTTCACAGTTTTGCTGCCGGAGGCGACTAACTTAATTCCACGTTGCTTAATCGAGGTCGTGGCACGTAGAAAACACAACGGTTGCATTAAAACATGAATGTTTAAGACGGACTTCGTCAATGACAGAACCAGTCAGTGCGGAACCAAGCGCGAGACTAAGGAACTCATCAATACATAGAATCGTAAGTGGTCAGATAGAGCAAGGTTGTGCTACGGAATTATAAATAGCAGGCAGCGTCCATCTGCTTGACGGTGGAATCTACGTAAAGCTGCCGAATGGATAATGGATTTCCAGTATTTTCGCTTTCTCTGCCCGATTACTTCGTTGTTTAGCGGATTTCGGGAGGGAGGAATTCTCGCAATCACAGTTTTCAAAGTAATCAGGTTTGAAGGTCATTCGGAAGAGAAACCGGTCCTTTTAGCTCCAGACTCCGTTTTTAGTTATTCACGAAAATACCAGAATCTAGATTCCCTCCGAAGTACCTACATTAGGCATGCAGTATTATTGAGAAAACTGGAATAAAACTGAAATGATTCTACAGTAATACACTGGTGATTAAAAGTCTCCCACCCAGTCTTTTACACAAACATCCAACTGAAGTTGTTGAGTGGCTTCTGGCGATTAAGCTTACTTCGTAACGCTTACTCGTCAATTACAATAACGCTCACCCAAACGGTCGGGTTTACCGGGCTATCCCCCAAGTCGAAATATTTCAGAAAAAGTTGCCGAAAGGCTTCGGATTTATATGGTGCTGTTTAATAAAGTTACAACAAAAGGGCTATCTCACCCTGAATGTGAATTGAACAGATACACACAATTATCCAGCAGAAAGGTGTTCAAAATGGAGTAATCGAGCGCGAATCTGTAAATAGACACCAGTCAATAGGAAAAAACTCCGCAAAACAATCGCGTATAGATGAAGTTGACAACGTGTCAAACAATACCAAAAGTGAAAGTTTTAACAAATGAGCAATGGTAGTTATGGAAAAGTGAAAAGCAAACATCTCGCGTGCAGTTATGGTAAAAAAAGCATTCGCCATGATTGTTCACTACATACAACGAAGACAGATAACAGCAGATTTAAGATCGGCTTTCTACAAACGAACTAAACATGCCCCAACGGATTCATTGCTTTGCACCATACCAAGCACAAGACGGCAAAAAAACATGACGAACTATGACAGATCCAACAGTAGTTTTTGTCATTTCTTCACGTTTGATAAGTGTATTCGTTGCAGTTTTTCGCGAGGAATACAAGGTCTGCTATCGTCAAGATGCTCAAGTTGGCCGCAATTCATAGATATGGTTTGCATGAAAATTGACCGGCATGCCATGTTGATACCGTATCTTCGAAAAAGGTGCTAACATATTCGACAGTTAAGCATATATTACAAAGATTCCCGCTTGTCTCTATATAGGACCTATAGAATTGTTACTCCTTTTCGCGCGACTGACGGTACAGCACAGTGGCAGAACTTGAGTAACCTTAAAGAAATGCACGCGAAACGCCATCGCAAACCACTATAAACCCTAAACGTATTTAACTGTACCAATTTTGAAATTGTACATCGGTTTATCAACCCCTCTTCCTTGAGCAAGCATAAATAACAAAATGGAATGGTTAGGTCTGTTGCTCCGTAACAACCTTTGACAACTACTATCAACCTACTCTTCTGCGAAGATGTACCAACTTATTGATGCCTCAGTTGTCCTCTCAACAACGGTACGAAAGTTTTATCAATATACTACCAGCCCCTACTTCTGAGAAAGTTAATAATTCGTTTAATGCCCTGTGATCTGTCCGATGTTGCATTTATTTGTGCCGTCCTGCACAATTTCAGTCAAGATCTTAGAGCGTATTATGGCTGGTACGGAATCCGGTGACTGTTGGTGATTGTTTTCACCGACTGCTGATTTCATCGGCATCCTCCAGTAATGGACTGCTAATTTTTCCGGCATCCACCAATTACAAACTTTTGAACACACCACCATCGCCGAAACCGGTTGTTTTGCCAGGCGGCAATTTCACTGTGAACTCCATGATAAACTGCAGCATCGTGTTGTATAACGCGTCAGGGGCTGCCCTGCTATCTGTTGCCCCACACACTTGGTGTTAGGACTCAAGCGGCGGTTCCTGATGCCGTTACGCCCTCAACGATCAAACGACTCATTCGCCCACGCACATAAGAATGACGCTACCGCTTGTAAATGGACAATATAGTTTGTACTTCTACTGAGTCACGTGTTCTCTCTACCGTTGTCATAGCCTGTAAGGCTTACTGTCGATTCTACGCAAGTGCAAATACAACCGTATATGCTCTGCTGTTTCGTTGTTGCCATAACGTACTTGCCTTGTCAACCACAAATCTCGCGTAGCAAGGCCACCTTCGAGACCAAAGATCCCAATCACTCTCATTTCCTTATGCCATCCCAGCCAAAACTTGTCCAGTTAACGCAAACATGAGAAGTATGGTTCACACGGTTGTTGGTCGACATTTTCACCAAAATCAGACTTGGCTTAAGCCTATCTTTATGTTTTGAAATGTCCCAACTTGTCATTATTTAATTGTTAGGCCACCGATCATCACCTGTGATGCGTTACGATTGTCTCACCACTGATGGTCAATGTGGTCTGTTGAGCTCAAGGCATGGGTGGCAACAATCAGAAGTAAACATCTCAGACTCATCTGATTTTCCTCCACTGTAGTCACAAGCGACAAACGGCCACATGTACAGAACGACATCTGCTGACACCGTGAAAATTGTCGAAGATAGTTATAAACAGGAGACCGCATCAGAAGGACCGGTTTCTCCTTCAAGTTACTTTCAAACCTAGTAATGTTGAAAACCATAATTGTCGTTTGGTTTAATACCACTCAGTTCGGTTGGCTGCACCAATAATTTGTAGGGTGACAGTTTCTAACGGTTGCTTTGCGTGCACAGATTCTACCTTGTTGTGAGTTTTACACTGTTATATTTCAAGGTTACACGTACAGAACCTGTTTGATCTGTGTAAGTCTTCAGCCAGCTTATCGATTTCCACATTTTCTCTGACCACACTAAGTAATGGCGAGATCGTTTGATGTTCAATTTTGCCGTTCACTTAACACATTCGCCGCCTGATCTTCATTTTTTGTTTAGACAAACTTGTGAAGTACAACGTCACGGGACATCATATCTTTTAAATGGAATCGTGAGAGACATAAGCACTCCATTCTCAGCAAAGCCTTCGACTTACCTTATCATAAATGCAATTATATTTTCGTTAAATACGCATCGTTTACTATCGGATTTTCAAAATTTTGTTTATCGCTATGATTGTTCAAATAACTAACTTGAAATTACTTGCAATGACGGCACCCATCCAAGTGTATTGTCCACAGACTACGTAAAAATATATTGCTATTATTGTTAATGTTGCTATTATCACTTCCCTCTGTTCTGTTAGAATTAAGGGTTTTACGTGTGCCCTGGTGGTGGTGGTGGCCGCGGATAGTAGCAGACTCCACTGATAGGATAAAACCTCCCCCACCCTTTCGAGTAGTCGTATCATATTCCTAACTGAAGTGAACCAACTAGGAAAAAACACGTTTCAAGGCAGGTGCGTGATCTGCTCCCTAACATGTCACATTCCATCATGGGTAGTGTAAAAACGGCATCTGTCAGGCGAGCGGCAACCGCACGCTGAAAAGTGGCCTCTTGTATAAGTTCTCCGGTTTTTCTTTCATCCAGCTGACTTACAGTAAACAGATATGCGGACATGAATAAACAGTTTGGTCATTATCATTTTATGGGCTGTGCCACACTCATCTGCGTGCATCCTTGGCGTGGTATGTTCCTGACGAATGTCGCGTTGTCGTGCGTTCATTAAGTCGGGCAAATGGTGGTGATCGCTTTATGGGTCAATCGACTCCGCCCGCAATCGGGTGGAACCCAGCGTCTGTGATAACCAACTGGTAGGAAGACCACGGATGGGGCAAACGGCCACTGTTCGCCTTGACTGCACCGACGCCAGGAAGCTGAGTCGCGCTTAACACGTTGTTTGAAATTACCAAGAACAAGCAGTGAGTCACATACCCGTGCTCAGCACATTGTGGTTGACAAGTGATTATATAACTAACCCTTCGTATCATCGGTGTGACGTACAGTTTGACAATAAGCTCTAAAAAGTTATGGGCGACTCCTCCGGCCCAGTCGCTGGCGCACAGACACGGTTGAGAGTTGACACTATTTAGTTTGTTCATCACCAACTATGTAATGCGACCGGCGTCTGCGAAGCAGACACCAGGCTTCCGAGCATCTTATATCGGTTGACTCATATATTAGAAAGTATACCCATCACCCGTTTCCCGTTGTCCGCCTTAGTCTGCAAGTCTCGTTCATCCAATGGAGGCTGCGGCATCAACACCGTAGACTATCAGTTCTATTGGGCCCAGAGTAGTGCGGTATTCCGTCCATCAGGTGCTGCGTCGATTCAGCGGTCTACGCACGTTCCGTATCCCGCCATACAACGACTCACATGCACGCGCATTTTCCAGATCGTCCTAGGTGATCTCAGGTAGAATCTTTAACCAAACAGTTTAATCTGCAGAACAAAATAATACAGTATTTTCTTAGGGAAACCCGCCCTTAACATTTGGCATGCAAATCAGCTTCGCTGGGGGAAAATTTAGGGTTTCGCTTGATAACCCTACCCGGAACCAATAACTAAAAGTTAGACGGCAGTTTCTCGACACACGTTGAGCGGCGCATGTACAACTAATGGAAACAAATATCAGAACCAATTGAGGTCGCTGGATGATACTGATGCTAACAATATGACCAATAACACGAAACGGGCTTCTATTCTTTGTGTGGTTAGAGATGAGTGCACCAGTTGGTTGAGACAGACCATCGAAGGTCTAAAATACGCTTTACCGTACGCCAGCACAGGCAAGCATAGGCATGGGCAAACCGATAAAGTGCAACCAAAAAGTCGACCATGGTTTCGGCAGATCGATTGGTTGATGGCACTCACAATGGTGTATGACAAAACAGCGTTTACAGGAGTGGGGAGGGACCGAGTGTTAATGAGCGACGGGTATATCGGTGGTTCAGTGAAAATCAATAGCTCGAAAGAACGAATCGGAGAATGACATTTTAGAAGTAGTCCCTTAGTCACTTAGGGTCGTTGGAAGGACGCATGTAGTAAGAAAATCGTTGATAGCACGTTTTCAAACGGGCGTAAAAACGACCAGGGTCATGGGATAATGAGAAAACTGACGTCATCGGTTAACGCAACCACCAGCTCATAACAACTTCAGAGAATTTCTCAACCGCGACTAGTTTATCCGACACATCTCCTCCTGAATTCTCTCCGGGAACTTCGGCGTTCGCGGAACACTGTGTGATCGCAGCTCTTGTGTTTACGGTTATCATAAATAGTCTTGGCGATAAGCATGAAAGCGACTGTTTTTCCTGGAGAGAGAACCAACACCCTGACCACGCGAAAGATATTTGGTGAAGCTGTTTTCCATGACTACCTCGCCAAACCATCTTAGACGTCTCATGCATATAACAACGCGTTAATACACAGGCAGTTCTCCACGGCTCACATCAAGCTTTTTCGAAGAACATATGGACAAGTATCAACGTAGGCTTCCCGTTATTGACTCTTGAGTCGACCGAGTGTAAACATCCCAGATTATTCAACCATTTGCCGCGCGGCATAGTTCAAACAAAGCCCCGAGGCGGTCACCTCGAAAAAATATACCACTATCTATTACGGCCAAACGGCTCTCAAGCAACGCATAGGGAATTAACGACCACCGAATTCGGAGTGAACTTGTGACTGCAGTTCCACGGCACTATTTTGTAAGCAACAAAACATGAATAACAATCGGCTGCACACCCCAACTGTGATGTTCAGTATCAACAGTATAAATGTGCCATGAATCGCAAATCGACGGCTTGAAGTTGAACAAACATTACTAAATGAACACACAAAGTTCATCCCCGGTGATGCATGTCAGATGGAAGTAAGTAGGTTGCACGGTGACTTCCAAACGAGCAAAACAATATGTACGGGTGATTGGCACGGTTAAGTTGCAAAATTGAAATGGACTTATGTAACTAAAGGCAAAATAAAAAATGTAGGTACCATAAACGCCTCGAGAAACCTTTCCAACAGAGTCCGTGACCATGCGATAAAGACGTGGACGACGAAGTTTTGCCAGATGAGGTTCCGCGTCAGATGGTGTAAAAGAAGTTCTGGGATGCGACGTTCGTTTTCCCAGTTGCGCGTATGTGAATTTACCTTTTGGCTGCGTGACCAGCCTTTGATATGCCGCGGTTGACATCCTTTTTGTCGTATAATTACGTTGAGCTTAGTGGGGATTGTTCCCTGTTAATTGGCTCAAAACATTTGCGTGTATACTTATGCGCAAGCATGCTTTAGTCGGGTAAAACTCAAGTCTACCTGAGGAGCACGCTGGAAGGTTTGACCAAGCGTGCGCCTTTGGAAAGCGGCTGAAGAACGCAGCACATCGTTACGGTTGCGGGTTTAAGGGAGGCAGTAGTCCATAATCCGTGATATGAGGAGTGTGAAAAATGAAGGCCTGGAGGAACGCAGGGTGCTTTTTTTCTGTTAAGGTCACTTCTCTTTATCTCGGAGATTCTAAGAATGATTAGATGAAAGGTTCTGGGGCTGGTGCACTCTTCTGAGGATGCCGGGGAATAAGAGACAAACTTCTGGGCACAGGAACCGTTATCTTTGGTCCCAACTTAATTTAAGCGGCCGCCTTCATGTATGTTGTGGTTTCAGCCAGTTTAAGACATCTGTCACGTTCTGGCAAGACGGGGCCAAATGTGACGCCTAGTGCGTTTGCGGATTTCAGGGGAGGAGTTTCGTGAAACACTTCTGCAGTTCTTTGTTCATCAGGTAACGTAACGGGAAAGTCAGGCGATTTTTGGAGGCCTTAGAGAGCAGTCTGCTCGCAGAAACCACGTTAGGAAGGCCAGAAGGTGACGGCATACTGAAAACTGTTCCGGTCTTGCCGCTTGAAGAAGATGTGGTGGAAAACCGTTTCAATAACACTGCATTTCTCATGAGTAGCTCCGTTTCCGCGGATAACAACGGTCATTTACAGGTGCACCTCAGAAAGCCGTTTTGCCTAACAAGTTCGGGAAGGATGGAAGTATTATATTTGTATACGAAAACAGTTTTTGTCCCCAAATCCGACGGTACAAGGTGTTGTTCAAAGCCATTATGAAGATGGACATTTGTGCTGTAGTTGGTTCCATGTGGGCCCTACAGCGACATTGGGGACATCGCGCGTTGGTATATCCAGAGCTAACAGTGCCATCTCTGTAGACAAGCATGACGTGCGTGTTTACGTACATAGAGCCTATTGACTGTTCACAGTTTTGCTGCCGGAGGCGACTAACTTAATTCCACGTTGCTTAATCGAGGTCGTGGCACGTAGATAACACAACGATTGCATTAAAACATGAATGTTTAAGACGGACTTCGTCAATGACAGAACCAGTCAGTGCGGAACCAAGCGCGAGACTAAGGAACTCATCAATACATAGAATCGTAAGTGGTCAGATAGAGCAAGGTTGTGCTACGGAATTATAAATAGCAGGCAGCGTCCATCTGCTTGACGGTGGAATCTACGTAAAGCTGCCGAATGGATAATGGATTTCCAGTATTTTCGCTTTTCTCTGCCCGATTACTTCGTTGTTTAGCGGATTTCGGGAGGGAGGAATTCTCGCAATCACAGTTTTCAAAGTAATCAGGTTTGAAGGTCATTCGGAAGAGAAACCGGTCCTTTTAGCTCCAGACTCCGTTTTTAGTTATTCACGAAAATACCAGAATCTAGATTCCCTCCGAAGTACATACATTAGGCATGCAGTATTATTGAGAAAACTGGAATAAAACTGAAATGATTCTACAGTAATACACTGGTGATTAAAAAGTCTCCCACCCAGTCTTTTACACAAACATCCAACTGAAGTTGTTGAGTGGCTTCTGGCGATTAAGCTTACTTCGTAACGCTTACTCGTCAATTACAATAACGCTCACCCAAACGGTCGGGTTTACCGGGCTATCCCCCAAGTCGAAATATTTCAGAAAAAGTTGCCGAAAGGCTTCGGATTTATACGGTACTGTTTAATAAAATTACAACAAAGGTACTATCTCACCTTGAATGTGAATCAACCGGGTACACAAATTATCCAGCAAAGGAGTACAAAATGGAGTAACCAAACGCGAATCTGTAAATAGACACCAGTCAATAGGAAAAAACTCCGCAAAACAATCGCGTACAGATGAAGTTGACAACGTGTCAAACAATACCAAAAATGAAAGTTTTAACAAATGAAGCAATGGTAGTTATGGAAAAGTGAAAAGCAAACATCTCGCGTGCAGTTATGGTAAAAAAAAGCATTCGCCATGATTGTTCACTACATACAACGAAGACAGATAACAGCAGATTTAAGATCGGCTTTCTACAAACGAACTAAACATGCCCCAACGGATTCATTGCTTTGCACCATACCAAGCACAGGACGGCAAAAAAACATGACGAACTATGACAGATCCAACAGTAGTTTTTGTCATTTCTTCACGTTTGATAAGTGTATTCGTTGCAGTTTTTCGCGAGGAATACAAGGTCTGCTATCGTCAAGATGCTCAAGTTGGCCGCAATTCATAGATATGGTTTGCATGAAAATTGACCGGCATGCCATGTTGATACCGTATCTTCGAAAAAGGTGCTAACATATTCGACAGTTAAGCATATATTACAAAGATTCCCGCTTGTCTCTATATAGGACCTATAGAATTGTTACTCCTTTTCGCGCGACTGACGGTACAGCACAGTGGCAGAACTTGAGTAACCTTAAAGAAATGCACGCGAAACGCCATCGCAAACCACTATAAACCCTAAACGTATTTAACTGTACCAATTTTGAAATTGTACATCGGTTTATCAACCCCTCTTCCTTGAGCAAGCATAAATAACAAAATGGAATGGTTAGGTCTGTTGCTCCGTAACAACCTTTGACAACTACTATCAACCTACTCTTCTGCGAAGATGTACCAACTTATTGATGCCTCAGTTGTCCTCTCAACAACGGTACGAAAGTTTTATCAATATACTACCAGCCCCTACTTCTGAGAAAGTTAATAATTCGTTTAATGCCCTGTGATCTGTCCGATGTTGCATTTATTTGTGCCGTCCTGCACAATTTCAGTCAAGATCTTAGAGCGTATTATGGCTGGTACGGAATCCGGTGACTGTTGGTGATTGTTTTCACCGACTGCTGATTTCATCGGCATCCTCCAGTATGACTGCTAATTTTTGGCTCCACCAATACAGAACTTTTGAACCACCCATCGCCAACCGGTTGTTGCCAGGCGGCAATTTCATTGTGACTCATGATAACTGCAGCATCGCTGTTGTATACGCGTCAGGGCTGCCTGTGTGCCCCACACTAGTGTTAGGACTCAAGCTGCGTTCTGATTGGTCGCGCCTTCAACGACCAACGACTCATTCGTCCACGCACATAAGAATGACGTTACCGCTTGTAAATGTGACAATATAGTTTGTACTTCTACTGAGTCACGTGTTCTCTCTACCGTTGTCATAGCCTGTAAGGCTTACTGTCGATTCTACGCAAGTGCAAATACAACCGTATATGCTCTGCTGTTTCGTTGTTGCCATAACGTACTTGCCTTGTCAACCACAAATCTCGCGTAGCAAGGCCACCTTCGAGACCAAAGATCCCAATCACTCTCATTTCCTTATGCCATCCCAGCCAAAACTTGTCCAGTTAACGCAAACATGAGAAGTATGGTTCACACGGTTGTTGGTCGACATTTTCACCAAAATCAGACTTGGCTTAAGCCTATCTTTATGTTTTGAAATGTCCCAACTTGTCATTATTTAATTGTTAGGCCACCGATCATCACCTGTGATGCGTTACGATTGTCTCACCACTGATGGTCAATGTGGTCTGTTGAGCTCAAGGCATGGGTGGCAACAATCAGAAGTAAACATCTCAGACTCATCTGATTTTCCTCCACTGTAGTCACAAGCGACAAACGGCCACATGTACAGAACGACATCTGCTGACACCGTGAAAATTGTCGAAGATAGTTATAAACAGGAGACCGCATCAGAAGGACCGGTTTCTCCTTCAAGTTACTTTCAAACCTAGTAATGTTGAAAACCATAATTGTCGTTTGGTTTAATACCACTCAGTTCGGTTGGCTGCACCAATAATTTGTAGGGTGACAGTTTCTAACGGTTGCTTTGCGTGCACAGATTCTACCTTGTTGTGAGTTTTACACTGTTATATTTCAAGGTTACACGTACAGAACCTGTTTGATCTGTGTAAGTCTTCAGCCAGCTTATCGATTTCCACATTTTCTCTGACCACACTAAGTAATGGCGAGATCGTTTGATGTTCAATTTTGCCGTTCACTTAACACATTCGCCGCCTGATCTTCATTTTTTGTTTAGACAAACTTGTGAAGTACAACGTCACGGGACATCATATCTTTTAAATGGAATCGTGAGAGACATAAGCACTCCATTCTCAGCAAAGCTTTCGACTTACCTTATCATAAATGCAATTATATTTTCGTTAAATACGCATCGTTTACTATAGGATTTTCAAAATTTTGTTTATCGCTATGATTGTTCAAATAACTAACTTGAAATTACTTGCAATGACGGCACCCATCCAAGTGTATTGTCCACAGACTACGTAAAAATATATTGCTATTATTGTTAATGTTGCTATTATCACTTCCCTCTGTTCTGTTAGAATTAAGGGTTTTACGTGTGCCCTGGTGGTGGTGGTGGCCGCGGATAGTAGCAGACTCCACTGATAGGATAAAACCTCCCCCACCCTTTCGAGTAGTCGTATCATATTCCTAACTGAAGTGAACCAACTAGGAAAAAACACGTTTCAAGGCAGGTGCGTGATCTGCTCCCTAACATGTCACATTCCATCATGGGTAGTGTAAAAACGGCATCTGTCAGGCGAGCGGCAACCGCACGCTGAAAAGTGGCCTCTTGTATAAGTTCTCCGGTTTTTCTTTCATCCAGCTGACTTACAGTAAACAGATATGCGGACATGAATAAACAGTTTGGTCATTATCATTTTATGGGCTGTGCCACACTCATCTGCGTGCATCCTTGGCGTGGTATGTTCCTGACGAATGTCGCGTTGTCGTGCGTTCATTAAGTCGGGCAAATGGTGGTGATCGCTTTATGGGTCAATCGACTCCGCCCGCAATCGGGTGGAACCCAGCGTCTGTGATAACCAACTGGTAGGAAGACCACGGATGGGGCAAACGGCCACTGTTCGCCTTGACTGCACCGACGCCAGGAAGCTGAGTCGCGCTTAACACGTTGTTTGAAATTACCAAGAACAAGCAGTGAGTCACATACCCGTGCTCAG
>LOND01002310.1:15311-28878 GCA_014220965.1 Paragonimus kellicotti
ACATGTAAAGACATTTTAGTGCGTACGTGCACTAAGGTAACGCTTTCCAAAGTAGACGCAATGAGTACCACATACGAAATAAAATAACAAGTAATTGCCGTAGATTGAACGTATATCATACGACAATTACAACAAATCTCAATCAACGCTAAACGACACCGATACTCGGGAGCATCTAGAGATGTTAAGAACCCGACCGTCGAGAGTGCGAACAAGCCGGAAGTGTGTATTGTGCCATTGGCGCGCACAGGCCGACAAACATGCAAACAAATAAACGCGATCGCCTGTTGTAAGCAGACGGCAGACAAAGATCCTTAAGATCCTATGTACAATGTGAACTATGATTTTGGGAAGAATTTTACACATCGTACAGCAGGCAGACCGGGGTTATCTCCAGGTCACTACAGTATCTCCCTTTTATAGCACCGTGACTATGGGGTGAACCCATTCGAAACTGGATTTGTTCGACCAATTCCTTCGAAAACACTCCCTCTATAACAGAAGTCGTTGATGTTTTTTCGGCCAGAGCAATCGGGCGCGGTTGTGTTATCGGAGGAGCGGAATCGAATTCCATCTCAACAGTTGTCGTACGCCGGTGTGCACAATTGGCCACCGTTCGAATGTCCGGTGAAGGGAGCTTGGGCTCTGAAAACCCGTGCTGTTGCTTCCCAGTGAAAGTAGAATTAGGTACTGAGTAGACATGTTCTGTCAATAACAATGGCGCGTGGTCACCAGAAGTACCTTGGCTCGCTTGCGTTACTTGACGGGCTGTAGTCTGTCCCAACTGATTCGAAGTGCCCTGTTTCAAGTGGCGAAACCCAAATCCTCCTGTGGTCACGTTCGTTCTGCACCCCCATTCCTGGTCAAGTATAACGAGAGCATCGTTTAACGAAATTTCTGACTGCAAGTCAAGTGCGTCGAAGTGACGTTGTCCTTCATTGCCCAGCAAATGACGAAGCAGCTTTAACTTCAGGCTCTCACTGAAAGTAGTATCAATCAGTAGCAAATCCAAGTACTTTGTAAATGTAGTTTTCCACTGTGTCCAATCACTTTCGGTTGGCTGTATGGCAGCATCACGCCAATAGGATTCCGGACAGGTTCGTTTACCGCGACGCCAGTGTTGTATTCGCATTCGGGTGTGCTATCAGCAGTATGCCTCATAGGCTGTAACAGCGGTAGAGAGAACTCGTGACGCAGTAGAAGTGCAAACTATATTGTCCCATTAACTAGCTGTAAGATCATTTTTATGTGCGTGGACGAATGGGTCGGTGGTCGTTGAAAGCGCAACCAACCAGAACGCAGCTCGAGTCCTAGCACGAGCGTGGGATACAAAAGCGGGCTTGACACATATGCAACAAGGGTATCGAGACATCTTCAGCCAGAAAAGTTGTAGATCTTGACTCGCACCGCTTTTTGACACATGGAGACCACCTGTTTATCTCAGACATGGGAACTGGCGTTCAAGTTTAGATAGTATGAAGATTTCTTACCAGACAGCAATGACGAACAAGATGTCTACATTATTGTTGGTTTAAGAGCGTAAGGAACCTCGGGAACAACTTATAATGGTTTCAACGTTTTGTTGTGGCGATGTACATCAGGGAGTGACTTAATCGAAAGATGACTAAAGACTAGGGTTCAGGCCACCTGCCTCACTAGATCAAACGATCTAAAACCATGGAAGATTGCTTCTTGTATGGGAATAGCAGCACGCTCTTCTCCAGCATCTGTAACTGTTTCGGTTTGCCACTGGGTGCCAGTAGGGTCATTTTGGATAAGGGGTTTAAATATCACCAACTAGTTACACAGAATTAACAGTCTGAACAAATATTTTGAGAGCTAGTTCTGTCGACATCAACTGGATAACACCGGCGATTGAACATGCTTTGCGCTTCACGGTACACTTTACCGCAAACATAACTGACCCTGGGGCTTAAGTTATACAAGCGTAACAAGGCGCCCGTTCCATATCTCTTCGCCTTCTAGTTTCAAGGAGGGCGGTAACAGATTCACATTAAGACAACGGTACACTTTCCAAGAGCTTTGGAACCTGATGAGATATATCGTGGTCACTTCACAACCAGTGTAGTGAGGATGAGCGATCACATATACCATTCAGTAATGACTCACGAACATGTATTTGGACATTGAGGTAACCACGAGGAAAATGGGAGGAGAAATATTGGGGTACGGTTCGGCATGAAATGGTTCTCTGTACATACAGAAACTGAGCATTGGGAACCGTTGAAACCGTGACGTCCTGGGATCAACGTTGTATGTAAATGAGAGTGTTTCGTTTGCATTTGTTGTAGCTTACACCTCGTGTGTTGCTTTCCCGAATAAACCCTCCTTATGCCGTCCGCGTTTTTGGCTCATAACAGTTGTATCCTTCTTTCCTAAAAGTGTATGTGGTGAACGTAGAGACATCATACCTGTTAAATCTCTCCTGGCGATTTAGGGTAATTCACTCAGTAACGCGTATTCGACAATTCCAATAACGCTTATTCAGACGGTCGGGTTGACGGGACTATCTTCCAAGTCCAGAAAAACGTCAGAAAAGGCGGTCGAAAGTATTGGAATTTATACGGTACTGTTTAATAAAATTACAACAAAGGTACTATCTCACCTTGAATGTGAATCAACCGGGTACACAAAATATCCAGCAAAGGAGTACAAAATGGAGCAGCTAAGCACGTGTTCACAAACGGCCACCAGTCAACGGGAAATGACCTCATTAAAACAATCGGGTGCAGATGAAGATGAAAACGTGTCAAACAATACCAAGAAGGAAGTTTTAACAGACAATGACAGTTATAAAATGTAAGAAAGTAAACATTTTATGTGCAGTTATGGTACAAAATACGTCATGATCGTTTACTGCACACAACAAAGACAACTGAAGGCAAATTAAGGATCGGCTTTTTACAAACAAACCAAACATACCTCAACGGATTCATCGTTCCGCATCATACCAGACAGAAGATGACAAACGTACCAGATGAATTTCAACAAATCCAACAATACCTATCTCGCTGTGTTGGTTCAACAAAGCGGATGAAACCATGTTAGTAAAAAGCCGGTCGAATTCTCATCGGGTAGAGCAACAATCTGTCCTATTTTAATTCGGTTACGATTCACAAGCATAGGTACTCCTATAGGCAACCAGCGCGTAAGTCATTTTGGGAGTATAAGCCTGCTTCCTATTAGGTCAACCAGAACTCTTTCTGGAACTGTCTCATTCCCAACTGGGTCCTGGATAAATATTTCAGAAATGCATTCATCTCAGTTGTTTAGCTGGAGGCATGGAGACCAGATTGAACTAAGCGAATGACCGAACGCCTCTGTATGTAATGTACATCGCACCTTGAAAATGCAAGACGCCAGTTCAATAAAAGGATGTCCAATTCCCAACTTTCTCTATTGCAAACAGTTCGCATGTCAAATTGGCCGCTTCACATATATGGGGATCACCGTTTGTTTGATGCGCAATACTGATGTGTGATATCTGTAAGAATACTGAGTTTGACGATTTACAAGATCAGTGGTGTTAGTTGGCTAGCATCATGAGATTTCTCGGGTATAGACCTAGTCGTGAAATATGAAATTCCCGATTGTTCTAGCTAATGCAATGGGTGGATATTATTAGCTAGGTTGTGGACATTGTGATCACTCAAACGGCTGATGTAAATATTTATCTGGTTAAGCGGTTTGCTGCAGTCAGTAAGTGCTCGCATTTACAAAACTTCAAGTCTCCCGTTGATTGTATTTCTCCGTCATTTTTCTATCTCTCTCTATCATAACTTTGTTCCTCAAGGATGTTCTCCCTTACTGTTGTGCTGAACCGTGGCGAGGACAACAGAAGCAATTCACCGTTGACTTCGATCAATTGATAAATGACAAAAGAAGCCCATTGATTCTGCTAAATTTTCGGTGGCAAATATTGTAGTAATATAATCGGTCCGATTTTCCTTTCAAATTCGGGTTACCCTATTAATCACGTGTCAGATAACTGCTTCAAAAGGCTAAATCCCATACATCTCATCATGAACCTTGACTGCCTGATGCACCTTAGGTTGCTCGACGGGGCTAAATACCAATTACATAGCTCCGTAGGTGATATCAAGTTTAATTATCATGTAATCACGGGAGTATACACCAACCATCTGATGTATTTACTTTACAAACAGTGTTAAATTCCAGTCAAATCTATTCAAATAAAATATTTTTGTTCAATTTTTTTCATACTATACTCATGAAGTAGATCGGTCCGACGCATACTTCCTTCCATGACCAAAAATTCAAATTTGTATCATTTAAGTTGACACGTAAAACCAAAATCAATTATTTTTCCTTGACTTTAGCAATAACCACATCATCTCCGGACAATCCTGACCAGTTGAAGTGTATTGTGAACCAGAGAATACTCCGTAACCAGTTACAATATCAAGATCCACAAAAATTATGTTGTGTTATTATTCCTTGTTATGAATTTCTAAGTAAACAGTACGTCACTGGATGCAGCCGTCTACGCACTCGGGTTGTACACAACATTGAGTAACACTTCATTGTGATGCAAACCACTGTGAGTCTTTCACATTCGGTGGAACATAATTGATTATTTTCATTCTGTCTGGTGTAGTTTAAAAACAGAACGAAATGGGTCTCAACGTACAACATTCCAACGATTAACCTCAGCAGAGATCTGTTACCAATGTGTTCTTACTCCGAGGCATATTTTGCTAAGTTTCAATATGTTTCCCATCGCAGTGGTCTGTGTCAGCATTTATGGATCACATTGGGTGCGATTCACTAGAGGTTGCCAGGGAAACCAGGTCAATGGACTCAGTTAAGCTGACCAGAAAATTACGAAGTGTTGTGGAGCGGCTCTTTCACTTCCTTCGGAAAACTGAAAGAACCACTATGAATATTGTAGTGGTTGTGTCGCGACTGCGTTCAATAATTTTTTAAAATATTTAATGGCATATTTTTCAGGCTTTTATAACCACCCATAATTTTAATTTACATTAGCAATTTTGATTAATTGTGCTCCCTGCGACAGAACCGAAGAAACCAGTGAGGTGAGGCTGCATAATCGTACAGTAATGGTTATATCATTGCATCGTCCATTGTTAATTCGCTCCACATTAGTCGTCACCAGAAGTACCTTGGCTCGCTTGCGTTACTTGACGGGCTGTAGTCTGTCCCAACTGATTCGAAGCGTCCTGTTTCAACTGGCGAAACCCAAATCTTTCTGTGATCACGTTCGTTCTGCACCCCCATTCCTGGTCAAGTATAACGAGAGCATCGTTTAACGAAATTTCTGACTGCAAGTCAAGTGCGTCGAAGTGACGTTGTCCTTCATTGCCCAGCAAATGACGAAGCAGCTTTAACTTCAGGCTCTCACTGAAAGTAGTATCAATCAGTAGCAAATCCAAGTACTTTGTAAATGTAGTTTTCCACTGTGTCCAATCACTTTCGGTTGGCTGTATGGCAGCATCACGCCAATAGGATTCCGGACAGGTTCGTTTAACGCGACGCCAGTGTTGTATTCGTATTCGGGTGCTATCAACAGTAAGCCTTACAGGCTGTAACAGCGGTAGAGAGAACACGTGACTCAGTAGAAGTACAAACTATATTGTCCCATTTACAAGCTGTAACGTCATTCTTATGTGCGTGGACGAATGAGTCGTTGGTCGTTGAAGGCGCGACCAATCAGAACGCAGCTTGAGTCCTAGCACGAGCGTGGGATACACAAGGCGGCCTTGACACATATGCAACAAGGGTATCGAGACATCTTCAGCCAGAAAAGTTGTAGATCTTGACTCGCACCGCTTTTTGACACATGGAGACCACCTGTTTATCTCAGACATGGGAACTGGCGTTCAAGTTTAGATAGTATGAAGATTTCTTACCAGACAGCAATGACGAACAAGATGTCTACATTATTGTTGGTTTAAGAGCGTAAGGAACCTCGGGAACAACTTATAATGGTTTCAACGTTTTGTTGTGGCGATGTACATCAGGGAGTGACTTAATCGAAAGATGACTAAATACTAGGGTTCAGGCCACCTGCCTCACTATATCAAACGATCTAAAACCATGGAAGATTGCTTCTTGTATGGGAATAGCAGCACGCTCTTCTCCAGCATCTGTAACTGTTTCGGTTTGCCACTGGGTGCCAGTAGGGTCATTTTGGATAAGGGGTTTAAATATCACCAACTAGTTACACAGAATTAACAGTCTGAACAAATATTTTGAGAGCTAGTTCTGTCGACATCAACTGGATAACACCGGCGATTGAACATGCTTTGCGCTTCACGGTACACTTTACCGCAAACATAACTGACCCTGGGGCTTAAGTTATACAAGCGTAACAAGGCGCCCGTTCCATATCTCTTCGCCTTCTAGTTTCAAGGAGGGCGGTAACAGATTCACATTAAGACAACGGTACACTTTCCAAGAGCTTTGGAACCTGATGAGATATATCGTGGTCACTTCACAACCAGTGTAGTGAGGATGAGCGATCACATATACCATTCAGTAATGACTCACGAACATGTATTTGGACATTGAGGTAACCACGAGGAAAATGGGAGGAGAAATATTGGGGTACGGTTCGGCATGAAATGGTTCTCTGTACATACAGAAACTGAGCATTGGGAACCGTTGAAACCGTGACGTCCTGGGATCAACGTTGTATGTAAATGAGAGTGTTTGTTTGCATTTTGTGTTGTTAGCTTACACCTCGTGTGTTGCTTTCCCGAATAAACCCTCCTTATGCCGTCCGCGTTTTTGGCTCATAACAGTTGTATCCTTCTTTCCTAAAAGTGTATGTGGTGAACGTAGAGACATCATACCTGTTAAATCGCTCCTGGCGATTTAGGGTAATTCACTCAGTAACGCGTATTCGACAATTCCAATAACGCTTATTCAGACGGTCGGGTTGACGGGACTATCTTCCAAGTCCAGAAAACGTCAGAAAAGGCGGTCGAAAGTATTGGAATTTATACGGTACTGTTTAATAAAATTACAACAAAGGTACTATCTCACCTTGAATGTGAATCAACCGGGTACACAAATTATCCAGCAAAGGAGTACAAAATGGAGCAGCTAAGCACGTGTTCACAAACGGCCACCAGTCAACGGGAAATGACCTCATTAAAACAATCGGGTACAGATGAAGATGAAAACGTGTCAAACAATACCAAGAAGGAAGTTTTAACAGACAATGACAGTTATAAAATGTAAGAAAGTAAACATTTTATGTGCAGTTATGGTACAAAATACGTCATGATCGTTTACTGCACACAACAAGACAACTGAAAGGCAAATTAAGGATCGGCTTTTTACAAACAAACCAAACATACCTCAACGGATTCATCGTTCCGCATCATACCAGACAAAAGACGACAAACGTACCAGACGAACTTCAACAGATCCAACAATACCTATCTCGCTGTGTTGGTTCAACAAAGCGGATGAAACCATGTTAGTAAAAAGCCGGTCGAATTCTCATCGGGTAGAGCAACAATCTGTCGTATTTTAATTCGGTTACGATTCACAAGCATAGGTACTCCTATAGGCAACCAGCGCGTAAGTCATTTTGGGAGTATAAGCCTGCTTCCTATTAGGTCAACCAGAACTCTTTCTGGAACTGTCTCATTCCCAACTGGGTCCTGGATAAATATTTCAGAAATGCATTCATCTCAGTTGTTTAGCTGGAGGCATGGAGACCAGATTGAACTAAGCGAATGACCGAACGCCTCTGTATGTAATGTACATCGCACCTTGAAAATGCAAGACGCCAGTTCAATAAAAGGATGTCCAATTCCCAACTTTCTCTATTGCAAACAGTTCGCATGTCAAATTGGCCGCTTCACATATATGGGGATCACCGTTTGTTTGATGCGCAATACTGATGTGTGATATCTGTAAGAATACTGAGTTTGACGATTTACAAGATCAGTGGTGTTAGTTGGCTAGCATCATGAGATTTCTCGGGTATAGACCTAGTCGTGAAATATGAAATTCCCGATTGTTCTAGCTAATGCAATGGGTGGATATTATTTGCTAGGTTGTGGACATTGTGATCACTCAAACGGCTGATGTAAATATTTATCTGGTTAAGCGGTTTGCTGCAGTCAGTAAGTGCTCGCATTTACAAAACTTCAAGTCTCCCGTTGATTGTATTTCTCCGTCATTTTTCTATCTCTTCTTTCATAACTTTGTTCCTCAAGGATGTTCTCCCTTACTGTTGTGCTGAACCGTGGCGAGGACAACAGAAGCAATTCACCGTTGACTTCGATCAATTGATAAATGACAAAAGAAGCCCATTGATTCTGCTAAATTTTCGGTGGCAAATATTGTAGTAATATAATCGGTCCGATTTTCCTTTCAAATTCGGGTTACCCTATTAATCACGTGTCAGATAACTGCTTCAAAAGGCTAAATCCCATACATCTCATCATGAACCTTGACTGCCTGATGCACCTTAGGTTGCTCGACGGGGCTAAATACCAATTACATAGCTCCGTAGGTGATATCAAGTTTAATTATCATGTAATCACGGGAGTATACACCAACCATCTGATGTATTTACTTTACAAACAGTGTTAAATTCCAGTCAAATCTATTCAAATAAAATATTTTTGTTCAATTTTTTTCATACTATACTCATGAAGTAGATCGGTCCGACGCATACTTCCTTCCATGACCAAAAATTCAAATTTGTATCATTTAAGTTGACACGTAAAACCAAAATCAATTATTTTTCCTTGACTTTAGCAATAACCACATCATCTCCGGACAATCCTGACCAGTTGAAGTGTATTGTGAACCAGAGAATACTCCGTAACCAGTTACAATATCAAGATCCACAAAAATTATGTTGTGTTATTATTCCTTGTTATGAATTTCTAAGTAAACAGTACGTCACTGGATGCAGCCGTCTACGCACTCGGGTTGTACACAACATTGAGTAACACTTCATTGTGATGCAAACCACTGTGAGTCTTTCACATTCGGTGGAACATAATTGATTATTTTCATTCTGTCTGGTGTAGTTTAAAAACAGAACGAAATGGGTCTCAACGTACAACATTCAACGATTAACCTCAGCAGAGATCTGTTACCAATGTGTTCTTACTCCGAGGCATATTTTGCTAAGTTTCAATATGTTTCCCATCGCAATGGTCTGTGTCAGCATTTATGGATCACATTGGGTGCGATTCACTAGAGGTTGCCAGGGAAACCAGGTCAATGGACTCAGTTAAGCTGACCAGAAAATTACGAAGTGTTGTGGAGCGGCTTTTCACTTCCTTCGGAAAACTGAAAGAACCACTATGAATATTGTAGTGGTTGTGTCGCGACTGCGTTCAATAATTTTTTAAAATATTTAATGGCATATTTTTTCAGGCTTTTATAACCACCCATAATTTTAATTTACATTAGCAATTTTGATTAATTGTGCTCCCTGCGACAGAACCGAAGAAACCAGTGAGGTGAGGCTGCATAATCGTACAGTAATGGTTATATCATTGCATCGTCCATTGTTAATTCGCTCCACAATTATCACCAAATAGTCTAACCAGATTTAGAATGTCAGTGGACAAACCAGAATTTATAACTCATAATTACATACCCAGTTTGCAAGAAAGTGAAACTGATGGTGTACACTTACATTTAACCGTTTTATGCTATGTAAATTCCAGTCCCCATTTCTTACTTTCCAGAAAGTGTTGTTTTTCACTTGAAGACAATCGTGTGTTAAAGAAATCCGTCTTTAGCTGATCGACGCAACTTACTCAGAAGTACAATGCGCTATTTTCATTTTATCCTCCGCAAAAGCTAGCATGTAAATGGTTGCAGAATTGGACCATAATGACTTTGGCGTAGGCAAACATCTCCTGGAGTTAAAATAATCGCATGTTTATTAATAGGTTCGACGAATGGCGATTACTTAACTGTTGCTGGTTTAGCTGGAGAGAACATTTGAGAGCATTGTCAGGTGTGACGTGTGACAGTGATAGAAATGTTACATGTGAAGACCATAAAGGCCAAAGTTACCGATTCATTCATCGTTCTACTTAAGAACAGCAGTTCACATGATCCCCTTATCATATCCAAGTAGAAAAGTCAATACTTTGTTTATTGTAAAGCTAGAATTGAAAATCTCTTCAGGGACCAACCATGTTTAAATTCCATGGCTGATGAGTTGTGAGGGATTTTGGTTTTTCATATAGATTGAACATCACCCACAATTGATCGCAGCTGTCGCATTCCCATAGACTTTCCAGTCGGCCCCTTTCGAAAAGAAGCACTAGACTCGAGTTTCGCTCTCATTAGAGCTCGTCAGTAGTGCATATCCTTGCCACTGCCGGGACTAGAACTCCGTTTCATGAGGCAACCGTGTTTACCACTGCGCCATTGACCTCACATTAGGCACGACCGAATTATCATATGTGAACGCTCAACCACTTTCGCTTGTGAGTAATGATCAGGTTGCCCGATCGTCTCGAGAGGAGACACAGTTACTGTCTGTTAACTCCAATCGATCACCCCTCGACTAGGACTTCTCTCCAAGTTGAAATCACAGAAATCATTGACTTGTTGAGCGGTATTTTGATTACTGATGAGTAGTAGGGGATTTTGGTTTTTCATATAGATTGAACATCACCCACAGTGGCAAGGATATGCACTACTGACGAGCTCTAATGAGAGCGAAACTCGAGTCTAGTGCTTCTTTTCGAAAGGGGCCGACTGGAAAGTCTATGGGAATGCGACAGCTGCGATCAATTGTGGGTGATGTTCAATCTATATAAATTCTATCTGAAGAAAAACGAAAAACGATTCATTTGAAGAGTTCTGATTTTCCGAACAAGCCAACATCTCTGATTCGGATTTTGCTCATTTTCAAGGGAATATCGCTGTCTTTATCTGTTGCTTTACTTTGACTTTAGTCCCACAAATGAGCCAGTAATTCTTTGGGGACTATGCATACAATAACCAGCCACTCACGTTTTCGAGCTGACAGCTGTCTTCAAATTCGGCAGTGCAACTAACAGTGAGTAGATTTGTTGTTCCATTTGGCTGCAACCGGAATATGACCGTTGACTGGACTGTATATAACGGATAGCTTATTTTAATGATCCTTACAAAAAATAGGCGACCCACGACGATCATAAGCTAATGAATAATCCACTACGTATTTGAGGGCAACCATGCACTCAACATCGATTTTAGGGTCTAAATGCAACCGAAGTGCAGTCACATGACAGTTTCATCCACACGGATAAGCTGTTTCATCAAACGTACCGTTCAATATAAAAATTGTCATTTACTGGTAGTGATAGACAGCACGTCCACAGCTATCTGCAATTAATTCCACAATGGTCCACAGATCAGCTTTAGCAACGCTATTCCTTGCTTTATGCACCACCGTTCTATTGCTGTTTTTAATCCTAAAACCCATGAACTGTAACACGCTGTACGATTCCCGTCGCCAGCGAGCTGGCTTCGGCATACGCTACCATTCACCGATGAATGTGCCGTATCGACTGCTTGTAGCGAACGAAGCGCATTACAAACTCACTCAAAGCGAACCTACCTAATGATCAGCAAATAGTCAAGCGTGGATGGATGATCATTTTGAATGGATACTAACAGTCCGAATTGCCCTCAGCATAACTGTTCACTGTACTATTTTCGCATGTGTTTCATTAAATCTGTGTACACTTATTCGACGTCTTTTGTCTCACGCCAACGTCAGTAAGCATTATATACTCATGTATTCGTTGTGTTAATTTTTTGTTGATAGTTACATACGTCATTATATCGGTCTGATAGTTTGCGGGTGGTTAAAGCTGCTGTTTGAAAACGTTAACCGCATTTGCTGAAAATTCACATTGTAGAATAGTTGGGGAGCCTAAGGTGAAAGAAGTGTGTTGCCAAATTTTCCGCAATCACAAAGTAAATACATTGTGTTTGGTGTACTGAATTCAGTTGGATATGGTTATTGTTAAAATATTACGTTTAGGAAATTGGAAATACATGGGAAGTAACATTAAGATGAATACAAATCCACCTTTAAAATTCTAAGGATATTCAAGATAGTTCACTGTTTTGAGGCTATTGGTCTGTATGAAAGTTTATCGCAGAGATTGTGCACAAATAGTCTTTGATTCAACTGAGCTGAAAATCCCCGTAGAAATCATGAGAACCAATTTTTCGATCAACAGAACTGTTTACGACAAATTCTCATCATAGACTGGTACAATTATATGATGTATTAATTAACAATAGGAGAGGTTATCGATCAAATGTGGAGAGAGGAGAAGACGACTGAATACAACACAAACATGACCTCATCGTGGTTATGCTCACAGACGAAATAGGTTTTAGAAATTCTATGATAACTGAGATGAGTTGGAGGGACGAGATCAAACTGTCTCGTGGGTTGGATGTTCGTGCTTGGCCACGGTAAACCTAAAGTGTGAAAGAACTATTTTTGAACACACAAATCCGGTTGACGTAATAAGATTGCGACCACCTCGGCTATAGACAAGGATGCGCCATCAGAATGGAACGAGGGCGAGGCGACTGCATAGAACTAACACGATCTCGTTGTGGTTATGCCCACAAACGATGAAGGTTACAGCAAATAACCTGCGTCAAGAGAGGTCAGATGGCCGCATCTTGTCTATAGTCGAGGTGGTCGCAATCTTATTGCTTCATCCGGATTTGTGTGTTCAAAAATAGTTCTTTCACACTTTAGGTTTACCGTGGCCAAGCACGAACATCCAACCCACGAGACAGTTTGATCTCGTCCCTCCAACTCATCTCAGTTATCATATAATTTCTAAAACCTATTTCGTCTGTGAGCATAACCACGATGAGGTCATGTTTGTTGTATTCAGTCGTCTTCTCCTCTCTCCACATTTGATCGATAACCTCTCCTATTGTTAATTAATACATCATATAATTGTACCAGTCTATGATGAGAATTTGTCGTAAACAGTTCTGTTGATCGAAAAATTGGTTCTCATGATTTCTACGGGGATTTTCAGTCAGTTGTAATCAAAGACTATTTGTGCACAATCTCTGCGATAAACTTTCATACAGACCAATAGCCTCAAAACAGTGAACTATCTTGAATATCCTTAGAATTTTGAAGGTGGATTTGTATTCATCTTAATGTTACTTCCCATGTATTTCCAATTTCCTAAACGTAATATTTTAACAATAACCATATCCAACTGAATTCAGTACACCAAACACAATGTATTTACTTTGTGATTGCGGAAAATTTGGCAACACACTTCTTTCACCTTAGGCTCCCCAACTATTCTACAATGTGAATTTTCAGCAAATGCGGTTAACGTTTTCAAACAGCAGCTTTAACCACCCGCAAACTATCAGACCGATATAATGACGTATGTAACTATCAACAAAAAATTAACACAACGAATATATGAGTATATAATGCTTACTGACGTTGGCGTGAGACAAAAGACGTCGAATAAGTGTACACAGATTTAATGAAACACATGCGAAAATAGTACAGTGAACA
>LOND01002310.1:36577-51957 GCA_014220965.1 Paragonimus kellicotti
CAAACGTTCCAACAAGGATTTCTGTAAGCCTAAAATTTTCAGACCTCTAGATGGACCTCAACTCTGTCTGTGCACGATAAAACTACGTTGTCCGATATACTAATGAGGGTCATATGCATGTTCCAGTGGAAAGTTGTGACCGGAAGAAATGCCAGTACTCAGGAAAGATCACATAAACGACGACAAGTGAAACTCTAATATCAACAGCAAGTTGTAATATCCATCGTGGGTGAATTATTACTTCATAAGTGAGTACCTGTAAAACTAGAGCAGATATGAACGAGAAAATTTATTTCTAACTATAACTTGTGAGTCTGTTCCGTGCGCACTGAGTGCCGATGACCGTATTACCATACTTTCGAACATGAATGCAGTATTCTCTCCATAAATTAATGATATGAAGCGAAACGAAAAATCGGCCAAAAGAAAACAATGAGGCCTATTTAAAGAAAACGCCCAAAATTATTTATTAGGGGAAATTCTTTCTTCCCCTTCTTTTTTTTTTTTTTTTTTGTTGTTTTTTGGTGGTGTGGTGGTGGGTGTTGTGTTCATTAGTATATCGGACAACGTAGTTTTATCGTGCACAGACAGAGTTGAGGTCCATCTAGAGGTCTGAAAATTTTAGGCTTACAGAAATCCTTGTTGGAACGTTTGCGATTTTGGTGTACTTAATTAAGAATCAGCCATGCCCCCGTTCTGTTCCGTACAGTTTTTCTTTCCACCTCACTAAAACCTTCACAACCAAAACCATTAATTGCAGATCAAGTTGATTTCCATGAACAACGGTTGTTTAGGATTCTGAGGGGACAATATTGGGACCTTGGCAAGAGCCCACTCAAATGAATGATTGAGTTTGCCATAAAATTGTCCATTAAATGTCTGTTGTATTGAAGTACAAAGTTCGAAGGGGATAACGCCTCTTCGGATCAGTACAATCAAGTAGCTGGACCTTTAGATCTCCAAGCGCTCCAGTATCCTCTACTTCGATTGTTAGGCATTTGGACTATCGAGATGTAGCACTGCTTTGGTAACCCGTTGACGCCCCCTTTGTACTTTACTCGGTGTTTCACAATAGCCTTTTAAGTAGTTATATCATTTCTATCACCTCGAAGCAGATTACTTCAGTTTCATGGATCACACAGTTTTTTTCATTGAGCCTGTCAATTAACCTCTTTAACTATTATAATTTATTTACCTGCAATCGGCTGACACAAACTTCTGTTTATCCAGCATTGCTTTAGTGTTCCACTGGTAGATGGATCCAATGTACCAACTTATTTGTTAGTAAGTTTCCGGAAATAAGTTATTCAGCTTTTATTCAGTTATACCTTCCTGCCAGTAGATGAGGATAGTCATAAGGCATTACTGTCACCAGAGCTGACGTTTGAATGGATATTATACGGTGTGACCCCAGGCAGCATTGTTATTTAACGGGTGAGCCAAAATCGTCAGACTTAGACATGTTTCGGTCGGTTGGTTCGGAGTAATTGGACCACACGACCTTGATGACTTGCGCGCGTACGTTTGCTTGTTTGTGAACTTTCGTAATTGTGATGCATTAACTGCTGGAAGCCCTGCGTAGTATCAAATTTGACCTGACGCAACGTTACAAGAACGAGCAGTCGATCTGTCGAGAGCTTGCAGGTTAGGCAACCTACTACTTTGAGAAAGTTCGAAGACGTGACTGACGCAGTTTTCTCATGGGTTGACTGTCATTAATGTCTCACTTGTCCGTGTGGTGGCTGACTAAATTAGTAGTATGGATCATCGTTGTGCTTAACTTTCATTGTTTGTCGCTGAAATAGGATTATATTGCCTAGCATACAAACCATAATGACAGAACGAACTCCGATCTGAGGTGAATTCAGATACCAACACCTCAGATAGAGTGATACCCCATCAGGTAGACTTAACATCGATAAGAAATCACTGTTCAAGTATTACTAAGTGCGTCACTTCTAGTAACCGTTACAAAGTCGTTCAGGTTTTACATGAAAACCCGTGGAGTTACTCTTTCGCAAAATAACTGTGCTCGGTATGTAGTAAGTCGGAGATTCGGTGTGTAACAAGCAAATAAGTATTGTGCGATCTACCAGTCTTTTAATGACACTTGTTGTATGTGAAATACGCTGCACCTCACAAATATGGAACGATTATGATAGTTTACTGGATTTTCATAACAGTTTAGTAGTTCGAATTGAAACGGTGGTGTCGACTGGCTTATAACAATAAATTCTTCTTGTTAAAGTCATCGGGAAAATAATGAAAGCAATGGAAATGGAATTAACAACAAAATGTTTAAGAAATGTTTGGGACCACCGAAGACTGTTGATAATTCATTCTGTCGGTTCAAATGTTCCGGCTCAACTGGTGGTTGGTGTTAGTTTCAGTAGCCGTATCCATCTCTGTGCCTGCTGTGCTTCACCTTTTTTGTACCGTCAGTCGAACTTTTAGCTGTGTCCACACAAACCTGTCCGTTCCATCATCGTCCAATGTAGGATAGACTGTGTGACTATTATACCACATGAGTTCACACAATGTGATTGGTCTAATTAACCATGGTCACGTGACTATTAGTAAACCGAAAATATTGATGAGCCCTAAAGGCTCAGTTGCGCAAAATCCAAGTGCTCAAGCATGGTAGTTAGCACAAAGCAAAACACCACAGGGATACGGAATTGTGTGTTCGCCTGTGTACGAGTAACCCGTGGACCACAAGCTAAAGTTACTCTTTTCCCCTCTTGTCAGCCTCTATAACTTGAGGTCTCTTAAGAGATAGGTCCTTAAGAAGTGTCCACCTCAATCTCTAAGTTAATTTAGCCTCCTGGTTTGCAGTGATACAACACAGTTTTCTCACAGCATTTCGCTCATTTCCATTAGCCATCAAACTATGCTCATATAAGAAGAACAAAATAATCATGAGAATTATTAGGGATTTGCGCCGGTAACTAGTGTGCGATTTGCAACTAACTACAGAAAACTGTCTTTTAGTCACTCAACGCTAAATTTGCCTGACGATGTACAAATATTTCTCAGCCATTCGTAGGCTTTGAATTCAATCGATTTGGTATTTATATTATTTGGCTAGATACAATCATGAAGGAAAATTAGCCATTCCAAAAGTGAATAGAACCGTAGTACGCGTCCAATTCGTTCTAAACCGACGTGCTAGGCCAGTTGGAACCTGAACGCATTTTAACCACTGGGTGTAGAATGACGGTAAACGCTTTTGCACGCATAATAATCGGTAATCAAGATGACTACTCAGTAGGCTGAATGTAATTGGAACTTCGACTTCACTGAGAAGTACTGACTGAAGGTTGTAAAGTAGAGTTAACAAGCAGAAAATGTGTCAGTTATCGGGAAGAACATTGATGTGAACATTGTTCACAGGTTAGAATAGTTTAGCCTCCAGATGTGGTCATTTCGTCGTCATGGTTAAGTTTGCTAATCATTGAAAAATTACTTACTGATGAGTGGCTGCGAATTTGGTTGCTTTCAAGTTTAACATAGTTGAGCGCCTATATTTGATAATTAGGTCATGACAGATGTGAGCTCAATAGCGGAGTGACCAACACGGTTGTTTCATGAAAGCGTGGTCGGAGTTCTAGTCCGGCCGTGGCAAGGATATGCACTACTGACGAGCTCTAACAAGAGCGAAACTCGAGTCTAGTGCATTCTTTTCAAAACAAACTGACCAGAAAGTTACTCTGATTGTGAAAGCCGCGATCTAAGTAAAGTCCAATTTGAAAAATTAATACTGACAATAGTTCAACTAGGCCTTCGACAGCTACATAGCTGGAAAGATGCTAACTAAGCTGCTTTTCTCAGCTTTCCCTCTGCTAGAACTTGCCGACAATAAAAGGTTGGTAACAACGACAGAAGACATGTTTCCATGACGTGCCCTGTAATGAAACCAATTTTCGGTTCTTTAGTTCTGTTGCTGTTACGAGCAAGTTGAATAAAATCCGACCTTTTACGTTTGCGACTAATAAAACCAAACGACGTGCTAATATCTCCTGACATATGTCTTCCTTCATTATTGGTGAACTGAATCAACAGTACCCAACGTTTGATACAAGCGGTTGATTTGTCAAACAAAGTGGTTGGCGATCCGTGAATGCAAGGCTTATCCTCAGCATTAGGCAGCGTAACCAAGCACACGACAAATGTGGTGTTAGTGCTCGTCCATCTCATGAGGGACGGATAACACACAATAGTGTCTGCGCTATTTTTGATTCTATTGGCTAGTTTGTGTGATAGTATTTGCGAACCTATAATAAGTGCTTAAGCGTCTGTTCAGAGCCTTCGTTCATTATACGTTAGCTGTTCTACAGCTCTATTCAATTATAAGGAGTATAGTATACTTGTTCTACGTTTCCTTACTGTTTGAAGTCCACAGTCACCCCATCACACCCATCACTTGATGAACGCAGTGCAGTTTTTCGAAGGTAAGGGATGTTTTTCAGAAGCACTGACAAATACGATAACAGTAGTTCGTAATCCAGTTATGTCGCCATTGATTTCTGTTCACTGTCAGTGCAGTAAACTGATTAGAAATCGGTATGATAGTCTGACCTCAATCGGCATCAGTTCGTTTCAAAGAGTGCTGCACAATTTTTGAGCTCAGGGGTTTTACAACTTAGTAAGCAGCGATAGTCGTCTACAAAAGAAGTGCAGGTCTCTGTAGAAAGCTGAGTATTAGATGCCTTTATTTTGTGAGTCATTTGAATAATTATCATTTTTGACGAGCACCCAAAACAGCAAATATAACTTGAGAATTGTGAGTCATTAAGGTAATGTTTACGACTTGAACAGTACATACGGAATAATGGAAGAAGACGAAATAAATAAATAAAAAACACTGAGGAGACCTAAATAACAGCAAGGTTACCCAGTGCTCCAATAAAGTTAATTATGAAATTCTTTCCTATGGTATGAAGCTTTCACCATTGACGGTTGCATTTCGACTGAGATGAATGACCAGATGCAAGTTATCTAATCAGCAACACTGAACCCGAGTACCGAAAAGACGAGGTGTGTGTGTGTAAACGAGAGTGTATTGTTGGTTGGAATTAATCTAAACGAGTTGTTTGTATGTTCTACAAAGTATCTGATGTAGACTGTACATTGAAGAATAGCGTGATGTATGAAACTATTTATGTCGTACCCCATATCCGGCTCCCTGTACTTTAGGGTAATGTACTTAAGAAGACCAGGAAAGCCGAATTCTTCCAATGCCTCGTACACTCTATAGCATCCTTGGTCTAATTTATTGTAATGAATTACCAAATTATCCGTCAAACCTGTTGAAGTATAGTTCAACACAATCTAGTTTTTGCTATCCTCAAAGATTACATGCACCTACACCCAGTGATGTAAACCGTTGAAATTCCCAATCAGCTAAGTCGATGGACAAATGATCTGATCATCTGGAGCAACTGTTACATTCTGCACGGTTTTTAATGAGGCAGAACTACAATCGAAGTTCAGTTCACTTATTTGCCTATCTAACTGACATTCATCCAACCGTGAATATGTGCAGTAAAAGAACAACGACTCAGCAATCATGCGGGTACAGCAATTATCCCATAAATACCATCTTTGACTGAAAGGAAAAACGGTAATGCGGCAGACAAAAACAAGCGACCTTAGCCTATGACAGTCATGTAGTTAATTGGAAAAATTGAAAACCAACATGGCTTTGCATCAAGCGAAACAAAGTGATTTCCGTTTGAGTCATTGCACATGGAGCATTTTCACACCGTCTAGCAGTACGAACGCATGCACAGTTTGTGCTAGTTAACAGGCCAGTACATGCACGCACGTTCACGTACATATATACGTATACAATCGCGAGCACAACCGTACTGGCTTCAAACGTGATACAAGACTAACCGATAAAGCTGGTCCTCAAACACCAGTAAGAACTGGTGAGTCGGATTTTGTGCCATGTACCATAGCTCTGAGCAAGTTGACGCTCGCTTCCTGTGGTGCGCACTGATAAAAGGATCCAGATGTTAAGCTAGTACGGAACTCATAGATATTCCTGTTTGTTGTTACGGTGATCCGTATGCAAATTCTGCGAGCATTTACTTTGTGTGTGTTCTGCTCGATCACGGTCATTCTTACGTCGTTTGCTTTGGCCTACAGTCCCTATATTACGGAAGGTGAGTTTGCCTAAACTACTTCTGTTTTTGTTCAACCATACTAAATTCAAGATTAAATATTTTTCAAATACTTAAAACTCATTTTTAATCTTACTAAACAACCAGTAATATGTCTAAAAGTTTCCTTATCCTATTTAATCACTACAGTGCTGTGCAAAACCCGATCGTTTTGAGTGAGTGATTGATATGTCTTACCACTGTCGAGAACATCTTTCGCTCCTAGGAAACATTTAGACTGTATGTTCGGCCTTCAATATAGTGGTTTGAGTTGAGCAAACTTGTACTACCGTTCGACTGTCTAACTTGTGGTTTAAATTCTATCCGTCACGTGAGACGCATGGCAATGCCCGTCACAAATACTCATCTATGATAATAACGACTCGAAAGAGTCATCACTTCTGCGGTAGTTGGACGCCCACAAGGTGACGGGTTGAAAGCTACCGTGACGAGTCATTGGGAGGCTTAGAGTGGACACGGCGCGCAAATTATTTATAGGTCAACAAGCCAATTTTTAATCAACGGATTCATTTTTTTTGCAGTGTGTAACCCACGCGAAAAGCCATTGTTATAAATAAGGGGAACGGTAATATAAATCAAGCACAGTGCCCGAATTCACTGTAAGTTACTCTGAAGCCTAACACTCCAAATCGAAATCACGTTTACGTTAACGAAATGTCTTTCATTTCAAAAAAGGTTAGATAATCCTTGTTTCACCATGCAGTTTAATACCCCACCTTCTACCTCACTTCATTTCTACAAGAGCATGGTTTTCCTCACCAACTTACAATGAAAACTCCGTCAAGTTTGGCACACTTTTTTGTGATGATCTCTGCCATCTCTCTGATGGGATTCTTTTCAAGTCTTCGCACTGGCCAGTCCAAAGAGTTTCTACGTCACACGAACACCGTGATCTAGAAACATGGAATGCACATAGAGAGGCAATGTCATATTAGTAAAATAAGTCGTTTTCATGCATGCACACCAAACAGTAAAGACGAACAGGTACCGCAGAGTGCTCGTTTGATTTAAAGAAAGCCTGCGGTGTATAACAACCATCGTTCTCAGTTTCATATGGCACTGCGGGTAGTTTAAAATTCCCGAGACCAGTCGACCCACAAAAAACAAATCCGAACACTATCCAAAGGACACCTCAGTATTACGTTCTCACCTCTCGGTGCACCGAAACCCCAAACAGGAAATACATACGGAAATGCCGATGAGGTACACTATTACTGACTCGCAACGCTAGAATGTAACATTCTAAAGCTAAAGTGTTATTCTGTACTCACCCGATGTACTACATATGCTCAATGGGGGTAAGGGGAGACGCGTCGGGTGGAGAGATGTTGTTAGAGAGGTTGAACTTGCTGAGTACCTGCTGTAATTTCAATCCGGACCTTGTGGAGTTCCTCCCTGCATTCTTCGTTTGTTTGCACCTCGTAGTAGTGGTCAGTGGGATTGATCAGAAAGAGGTAATCCAAAACAAATTAAGGTCCTGTCGCATGTAACGCCTGATACTGGTTCGCTGAATGGTTGCTATTCAATTCTCAACGTCCTCTGTAGTTCGATGTTATTTTCATCTCGGTAATGCGCCAGCCACGTTTGCGTAGAATTGCTGAAGTCACACGAATGAAATATCGATCAGTGACCGTCGGTAAGGATAAACTAATGAGCCATACCAGCCAACTCACTGGTGGAGTAAACACTCGCATCACTGAACGCACCACAGAGTCACGGAGAGAAACAACATTGTTGGACAGTTTGAATATGAGTAGCACTATGTGGCTTTATAAATATTTTACGCCGGTTTACAGATTTAGTGTTAACGTACTTGGTTCAGCAGTTTGTGCTCATTGGAAACACACAGACCACAGGCTGTTATGAAGTGAACACCACTCAGATCCCACCGAAACCTTAACATCCAGGTGAACGCCTCAGTTGGTCCCGTTCGAAAAAGTCCACGATACTAGTTTTGCGCTTACTAGAACTAATCAATGAAGCGTATCCTTGCTACGAAGAACAGTTGGGCTCCGATCCATATCACAAACGCTTAGACGATTAGTAAGCCGCGTGCACCAGCTTCAACATTAACAGAAACGAATTATACCATCTCTCACACAACAAACCTCGTTATTCGCAATTCTTCCCATCTTCACAGCTACCTAAAGCGAAGACTGCGTTAACATACCGAACCTCATCTGTATACAGCCTACATCTCTACCCGGTTATTAAATAATGTCCAAACGTTATGTCCTCCTGTTTTGGTGTATTTCAATCTAAGTTTGCAAAATGTAACAATATAAAGAACACTCGCCAAAAAATACTACGAGGGCATTATCATTTTCGCGCCCGCTGTAGCTCAAGCCATCTAGTTTAGGTCATTATTCGCAGAAAGTGATGTATCTCGAGAACTGAGCATAATATGTATATAACCAAGACACAAAATTGCAGGCGACCGCCCAAAGATAATGTGGCTCGCACTCCGGAAAATATATTTAAAACAGAATCTAGGTCAGCTTAAATGTAAGGATAATGTTACGGACTACCTGCTCCAATGAGGCGTTGATCATGATCTTTTGCCGCTAGTGTGATCTGGCAATATTATTTTCTTGTTTATTCTGTTTTTCCCCTTTTTCACTAATGATACACTGATATTCATCAAATTATTGGAGTTGATGAAAGCCTTAAATCCTTGGGAGTTATGTCTATTGGTAAACCTACTTGGAGGATATCGTCAGTTTTCCACTTCAGTTTAAACGAACGCCTGTATCTAACAGGTGAAACGAATACCCATTCATTCAACGGCATCCATGGCTGCGCACGGATGATCTTGAGATGGTAGGTGTGTGTTCAACTGATAGGCCGTTCTTAATTAACAACCCCAACTCTGTGATGTTCAGAAGCACGAAAGCATCCACCCACATAGCACGACTCACCTCACATTCGTTCAGTACACCCCTTGCAGATAATAAACTGTGATCAAGAATGCTTTCTTTGAGGAGGAGTGAGTAGCGTTGGCTGGTAAAGCTTAAGACACATTACTGGAGGGTAGGACGCACATCATCCGGTCTGGTTAACTGAGACGGATGAGTAATGAGACAGATTTCAGTGCTTCTATTTTTCAGTTTGCTTGTTGTCAGCCGAAACTACCGTGAAAAATTGTTTTCCAGTAAGCCACACTGATTGTGGAATAACTAGACGGTAATAATCATTTAGTTAAAAGACATTCGTTGAAGTCATAAAAGGAACAAAGTAACGATCAAGGCTTGTGTTAAGTCGCCGCTGATAACTCACTCAACAGCGCGTACTCAGTAAGTCCAATAACGCTTATTCAGACGGTCGGGTTAACGGGACTATCTTCCAAGTCCAAAAACGTCAGAAAAGGCGATCGAAAGGATTGGAATTTATACGGTACTGTTTAATAAAATTACAATAAAGGTACTATCTCACCTTGAATGTGAATCAACCGGATACACAAATTATCCAGCAAAGGCGTTCAAAATGGAGTAACCAAACACGAGTCCGCAAATAGCCACCAGTCAATGGGAAATGAGCTCATTAAAACAGTCGAGTAAGAGCGTGTTAAACAATGCCAGGAGAGAGAGAGAGAGTTTCGTTACGTAGGCAATGACAGTTATAAAAAAAACGACCATTTTATGTACAGTTATGGTAAAAATTCGTCGATTGTTTACTGCACACAGCAAAAACAAATGAAGACAAATTGGGATCGGCTTTCTACAAACAAACCAAACATACCTCAACGGATTCATCGTTCCGCATCATACCAACAAAAGACGACAAACGTACCAGACGAACTTCAACAGATCCAACAGCTTGTTTTAAATGTTTAATCGTCGGGTTAATTACTAGGTAATGAATATGAGAACAGTAGCCAGAATGATTAATAAAGTCGGTCACTAGAGAGTATGGAATGCGTTTGTTAACAGTTACGTACTCATTGTCTTAAATTACTAGTTTGACTGATTGTGAGTGGAAACTTAACCTCCCCTTGCTCACGATCAACCAAACTCACAATTTGCAACAATGATCGCACAACTGTTAGCAAACGTCAGCTAGAAACAATAGGCCGGGCGTTTGAATTTTGCAATCTCCCTTGCTGATAAGAGCAACCACTGTGTTCACCTCATTTCTGGCTATACTGAAGGTCAATTGCCTTATAGCGTTGTCAGCTTGTTGTATTAAAAGCATGGCAAAATGTCCATGTAATTCCTCTTATCTGATAAACAGAAAACAGTGGAGCAAGTCGTAATAGGTTGATTCGAGAGAACACAGCAAACTAATACGAAAACATACGAAAACATAAGATTTTTCAAAATGTAATGAACACTGTTAGGAACCAAGGAGTATCGGTCAGAAAATTGTTCGAGTTGCTTTTGCTCAATGAGCCTATGAAAGGAAGAGACTTGAGACGCCGTGTTTACTTGTCAATGATGATTGGATGTTTCAGCGTCAAGATTCTTATCAAACATCATGCAGCTGTGTCCTACCAAGCGAGTGAAATACAGGAACCTATAAGTCAACTTCTAGGTAATGCGTTTGTGAACGTACTGTCCGATTTAATGTTAACTGTGCTTTATTCAAATACTGTGACATGTCGTTTCCATCTCGCAACACCTGAACGAGACAGAAGGAAATCAATAAACACAATAATAAACATTAGCGCATTTTTGCTCAGGCAAACATCAGAGAAAAACCACAGTCTGATTATTTTTTAAACGCTGTTTAAAAGGTCAATTCATTTACTCACCAACATTTCAGGATTTTTGAAGTGCATCCGCACAATCGATACTGTTATCGATTCTGTTAAAAACGTTGTTGAAGGACGTCTGATGGAAATGTCACAAGGCTGCACAAAAGACATTGTTTAGTCATTCTCAGCAAACGTAGCTAAATAAACACACTGGTCGCCAAGTTCAAACAGAGCATCATTCAAAGTGGATAGCAGCACATCACCTAAGCAAACTAATCAGTTCCAACAGGAGTGAAACACCACACTATAGTCTTGGTCCAGTTAGAACTCACAAGCAGTGCTTCTTCTTACTTGGAGCGAAAATCAAGCCGTGAACTGGTGTAAGATGAAATTGCAAGTTGTGCCAAAGAAGATGGAACAGCTACCTGTCCCTCACTAAGGTTCGAATTTTAAAATGTTAGGTAAACGGAGTAATTATTACTATGAAGAAAGCACGCATATTCATGTAGTGACATATATTCCACACGAGTTATTTACCGCGCGCACCAACACGATGTAAAATTCACAACCAATCATCTCTCTTCAGTCGGTTATTAAACCGAGGTCCCTTTACTCTCAAAGTTTTAATAATGCTATGTGACATAAATAGCGTGCGTGTGTAATAGCCAAATGTATCGGGACCACTGGATTGATTGCGTGCTTGTTGCCAGTCACCAGATATGCGTATCTGGTGAACCTCGATTGTACATCGTACCTTGGTAACGGCAGATGTGGTTTGTAGCTAATTAATCATTTGCAAGTTGGTTGTACAGCCTATCACAAGCACGACGGAGTTCGTACGAATCTTATAGGTGATTTTAACATTTGCACTGATCTAAGAATTCTTCCGAGTCTGAGATAAACAACACAAATGACTTGAAAATGAACAGTGTGTGCTTACATCAGTATACTGACTAATCAGTCGATCAGACTTATCCGGGAGAATCAAAATACCCTTCTATAAACCTCACACGTTGCTTTCAGTGTTGTTTTTGAATATGAAATTTATGTTGAAACCTGCAGTCATTCTTCCACAAAGAGAAGGTCGGTTTGTCTCAGCACATGCAAATGGATGATATTATTTGTATGATCATAACTGATTGCAACTCCATTTTTTTAAGTGGACGACTACTTCTGACTATCAGCTTACTGGCTGAGAAGATTTCAAATTGCACACCACCCACGACTGATTGCAGCATTCGCATTTGGATAAGACTTTCATCTAACTATTTTCGAAAGGAGGCATCAGACTCTAGTTTCAATCTAATTAGAGTTCATCAATAGTGCATATCCTCATGCGGGCGACCATTTGCACTCCGGACTTCACGCTTGTGAGACCCCCCTGTTGACCACAACGCCAGTCGAGATGAGTTGCCATTCTAAATTCCACAAAGTGTTAACTTCGAGCTTTCTACTATGCCTTTTAAAGTGATCTGACTTGACCCTGCCGCAAATAAAATTTAACTGCGTTGTATTTTCCCTTATATATGTGGCGTTCATTCAATCCTGATGGAGAGCCAGAGCAGCAAACAGATGATGATATGGTAATGAAAACCAGAATAACTGTGAAACATTCATTTAGTCGATAAAAGCGTGTACCTAAACGGACATTAAATTGTGATCCATAAGAGTTTAGTCTAGGAAACTAAAGTTAAGTTTTTACTTTCATTTCCTTAAAGTCCGACCTTTTGATTCAGTTGATAAATCTTCCCGGAAAAACTCATTGATTAAAACCTTTCGTACTAAAACTATGTTAACACAAAGGACAAACAAATTTTTAATTTTTGTTTCGAATATCACGGACAACCAACTTCATTAAATGTCTATATGCAATCATCTTTGTCACATGATAATTTTTCAGATATGTTATTGTGGACAAAATAAATCTTTAGAAATTTTCGCATACTGTTGTGAATACATGTGTGTACCGTTTTTGGTACTCAAATTTCTATACGCAACTCAGTTTACTGAAAACACAAATGACAGAACTATGACAAGTCATTGTTCTGCTCAGTGAGCTGTTTAAGCACTATTCTACCAATGTCACATAACCAGACTTGCTTAACATGTTAACTGATGAGTAGTCGTGGACTTAGGGTACTCCTTATCGTGAACGCAATCATTGAGAAATCTTACAACAGTCTTCGGTTCTCCGATCCTGGTACTGGTGTTAGGATTAGCATTAGAATCGTAGAACCGAAGGCTGTTGTAAGAATTTCTCAATGATTGCATTGACAATAAGGAGTTCCCTAAATTTTACTGGAATATTTTAAGTCGGGGATTTGTTTACTTTCCAGTTGAACATCACCCACAATTGATCGCAGCTGTCGCATTCCCATAGACTTTCCAGTCGGTAAGAATATGACTGGAAATCATTTCCAACACAGTGTATGCTTTCATACGGGAACATTTAATTCTGCTTAGTTGAGCCATATTTCAATGAACCTCAGCACGTACATTTAGGGCGTGGTGAAGTAAATGCCTCAAGGCACCCGTGAGCATGTGATAACATTGCAATTAATTGTATGAGCCAGCATGCTGAAGTCTGGCAACAGACACATTCCTTCAAATGGTAAACTGTCGGTAAGTGTTCAACAGGTAAATCAAGTCCTCAGGTTGACAAATCCTCGAAGCTTGGATAGTGTAAAGTAGAGTAGCAGAGAACTCTGTTTTGTTCAGGGATAGCGCGGAACTTAAAGGACTAGATGGCTGACAAAATAATTGTTCGTAAGTGAAACCAGCAACATACAGCTACTAGTTCAACAAGACCACACTATCAAAATAAATATGGTGTGATCAGCCCTTTTGAAGCTACCAAGTATACCGTAGTCATCTGCCTATATTCTTGTTCAAAAACAATGTGAATCACATTTACTCCCAATTGCAAACACTGTTCACATGCCTTAAAACAATTTATTTATGAATGGATGACTAGAGAGCTTTTTATCGAACTCTGTATTGTGATTCAGGAAGTATTGCATCGAGTATGATGTGTCTGCTCTGAACCTTCAATAACTAGCCATCTGTTTTCCACCGATCATGTGCTTTTGTAGCCAGTCGCTGAAACGATGATTTCGTCGACAACTTGTACCCATTTCTGTACCTGTGGCCTAAGATGCAGTATTGTCCGTCCCAAGTCATCTTTCCCTGACCGTCCCCTAACCGTAGCCATACTTAGTTGTCTCACAACAACCGTTTCTGAACCACGGTCATAGGCTTTTATCCTGAGATCATCGTCTTTATTTCAAATTGAGCACCACCGACAGTTAGCCCAGATCTCCGAACTTCTGTCCATCTTCTTTGGTCATTTCTCTTCGTCCCTAACTTCGACTATCCAATAGGTTCACATCTGACATGAATAGACATTCTTTCTCTTTCATAGGTTGCTACCGAAATCCATACATTGAGCACATCGCGTTGGTGCATCCCTGTGAGTAGGACGTGCATATATGCCTCTATGCTGTTACACGCCTCTTCGACCCAGTACAGCAATGACAACAATTGTTCGGATGCTACAACAATCCAGGCAACTAGATAAGGAGCGTTAAAGTGGATGTTCAATGTAAATTCGGTGGGGGAATCTTCAGCAGCTTAATAGACATTGTTAAAACGTGTCATAAACCGTGACCATTGTCTAGAAACCTATGGTCATGAACGAGACGTCGGTGGTTGCCGAGTACGAAGCTGATAGACAAGGTGAAATACATCTGCACAGTCTGTGGTGTAGTTGATTGCTTCCTAACTGCAAGTTGCATTTTGACAGAATAAGAGAAGGGTGACCAAATTTATAGCTGGCACTATATAGAGAAACCCGATCTAGTAAACTGAATGATGCACATGTATGAACAAAGCCCAGATGTTGAATGCAATAATTCAGGGATGAGTAGACAAATAGCAAAATGATCAGCAAGGCCGTATCAGAATAAAGTGTGCCGGGGTTCAAATCGCGGTTATGGCAAGGGTACTTCATACCGCTGTGCTCTAACACGAGTGAAATTCGAGCCTAGCGCTTCTTTCTGAAGTGCCGGCTTAGATATCTGTCTAAATATAAAGATTGCAATAAAATCTGACCAATGGTCTGATTGTAAAAACCACCAAGTTAACTATATATTGTACAATACACTTGCAGCATTCGCAAGTGAGCTTAAATGTGGCACCTCACCAGAATCTGAGATTTATTACCTGCAGCTGAGAGTGTCATCACAACAAAAATCTGTAACTGTTCTCTAGGTCAACTTTTGTCATTTACATACTCTGTACTGGACAGTAATTGTGACATGTACTCCGTTCTTTTAGCTGCGAAGCTACTGATTACACAGCGTGATTCCACTTTTGGACTTTCAGATCAAAGCCTTATAGACTATCTCGAATTTATCTATTTCAAAGCAACTTTATTGGACCTGCACGCTCTTCGGATGATTTCTAGTCACAACAAAGCTGTCCGGCTTTACTTTATCTTT
>LOND01002311.1:0-13735 GCA_014220965.1 Paragonimus kellicotti
TGAGCCCGGTGCTGACTGAAAGTAACCCTCCTCCCCACTCCCGACAGTATCACATCCACCTGCAGCCCAGCCCCCTGTTCTGTCGAACAACGCACCACACGTAGAGGGCGTTCGGTACACTGGCCGAAACACCTGACAGATTACCATACATGACGTGTCTATCGAGCGTTTGTTTCGTTTTCCTTCATTGCCCTCCTTTCATCCTGTTTTAACCCACAAACGCTCTGGTGGGAGAGTATTATAGTGTCCACAATTCACAGTTATATTTCTTAATTCATTTCGTACACTTCTGTATATACCGTTTTGTTAACCTCACATGTACACTAGATGTTTAAACCATGTGAATCGAACAAATCGATAATCAATAATTCGAATCACACCTCCCAGGTCGCGAGCCCTGCGTTCTCTCTGTGTTCCGTGTCGCTTGTATACCGAATTCTGATGAGTTAAAGGCTAGCGGAATCAACCACTTACTTTAGCACATTTCTCATTTCATCTGTCGTCGAAATTACCTACGTTGTGACCTCAAAGTCACCTGAGAGCAACACGACAGAACGTATACATTGGATATTTTATTCGGTGTAGTGGAACTCTAAGCCAACGCACCTTAACGACTTATTGTGAGTCAGTTTGCCTTTTATTTTCATCACATTTGGACCTCATATTCACACTTGAACTTTTTATATTGTTCAGAGCCACTCCATGGAAAATTTTGTTGTCAAATTAATGGACGCCGAGATATGCGTACCCGCAAACAGCACATTATTATAAGTTATCTCATATGGTTTTGTAGTTGTTTGCATAGAATGAGAGGAAATAAATGTGGCAATTCCTGTAAGGATAGTTACACAAGTATCTATTTTTATTTGCTCATATTCAGTGATCTGGACTTCATAGGGTATTGTACATATTTTCATATTTCGCTTTATTTTTATATATAGTCTACAGCACTTGTTCTTGTACAAAGTGAACACCACTTGTTTGAATTGATTCTACTTAGCAATACACTTTTGGTGCGCGCGTCTCGTCTCCTTGGTGCTCCTGTTCGGCGTAGATCGGGGTTGCCTATAGAGAGCTATTCGGCGGCTGCATTTCGAACTGACTATTCGAGTTTATATCTTTGTATTGGGCTAGTCCCCTACACTTTTAGGTAGGTATATATATACATTTATTACCTGACCATATATATATTTATGTGTATTTCTGTATTTTAATATGTATCCGTCCATATGTATGGTTTGCTAAGCGCGCAAACGTCTGTGCGTCCCTGAATGTACCTTCAGGACACGTGTCTGCTGAAAGAAGTGTTTTGCGAAACAAGGTAGAATGTGTCGTATTTTATATATTTCTTAGCAAGTTTATTTGTACCATTTTACTCAAACGTGATGTAACTTTCATTTCATTAAATTTTCCAAAAATTTTGTAGGAAAGGAATGCGACACTCGGAAGTGCGGTGTCATTTTGTCGGTGACAGGCGTAGGATCCGTGTGTCCTCTCAACATACCGCAGTTGAATGTGCCCTATTATATTCGCTAATCGTGAAGTTTATAGGGTATTGTACATATTTTCATATTTCGCTTTATTTTTATATATAGTCTACAGCACTTGTTCTTGTACAAAGTGAACACACTTGTTTGAATTGATTCTACTTAGCAATACATGTTTTTGGTGCGCGCGTCTGGTCTCTTTGGTGCTCCTAATTCGTATAGGTCGGAACTGCCTACAGAGAGCTATTCAACGACTGCATTTTGAACTGACTATTCGAGTTTATACTTTTGTATTGGGCTAGTCCCCTACAAATTGGTGAGCCCGTGTATTGACTTTCATTACACGTTTTTTAAGTTTTGTTCATTCTGCAGTCTTCCACCTATGGTTCCCTTCAAACTCTTGGCATTTTTAGCCTCCTGTTTTTCTCTGTCCATTACTATGCCTTCTGATATTGAACAGAAACAACTGCCTCGGAGAACACTGTCATGATTAAACTTCCTGAGTTCGGCAGTAGAGACCCTAGATTGTGGTTCGCACAAATTGAAGTTATTTTCGACTTCCGGCGAATCCACTCACAGCGCACCATGTATAATTACGTCGTCTCCAACTAACCTGAGACGGGAAACGACCAAGCCAGTCAGTAATGGCGACGGCTGCCACTGGCTCGTACTTATGTCGCCTGTTTTATGTATTCGACCGCTCAACGTCCCTAAATTTCCTAATTGATACGGGCGCTGAGGTTAGTGTTATTCCACCCACTGGTGACAAGCATAACCTCAAACCAGTGTCGTATACCTTACAGGCCACTAACCGCACCACCATACAGACCTACGGAGAAAAACTACTTCTCCTCGACCATTGGTCTCCGTCGACAATTCCACTGGACCTTTACCGTTGCAGACGTACAGCACCCAATTATTGGAGTTGACTTTCTTACCTCCTTTGGACTCGTGGTGGATGTAAGGAGTCGGAAACTGTTGGACAGCACAACAACCTTGTGCGTACACGGAAAGGCCACATCAATTAATTCAATGAGATTACGTTCGGCCTTACCAGACAACAGTTTTGCAACTCTGCTTCGCCAGTTCCCACGCCTTATCAACCCATCAGGCTCACTGGCACCGATAAAACATGACGTTTTTCACCACATTACCACAAAAGGACCACCTACTGTCGCCCGCCCCCGTCGGTTACCACCAGAGAAGCTCAAAATCGCCAAAGCTGAATTCGAGAACCTTTTGCGACTCGGAATCATTCAGCCGTCCAGTAGCCCTTGGGCTTCACCCTTGCATATGGTACCTAAAACCTCACCTGGCGACTGGCGTCCGTGTGGTGATTATCGCGCTTTAAACAATGCCACCGTCCCTGACAGGTACCCAATTCCTCACATTCACGATTTTTCCATCGGTCTGCACGGTATGACCATTTTCTCAAAGCTTGATTTAGTTCGGGCATATCACCAAATCCCCGTGGCCCCGGAAGATGTGGCGAAGACGGCAATCACTACCCCATTTGGACTATATGAATTTGTCCGCATGCCATTTGGGTTACGAAATGCAGCTCAGACCTTTCAAAGGTTCATGGACCAAGTCCTCCGTGGTCTACACAACAGAAACACTCCAATGTGGACTGTTGTGATTTTGTTTGTCCTTGTGTTGACGACGTTGAAACTCCTCTCCAAAACCATACTCTGGACCAATCCTTGTGACTAAGGCTTTTTGTGATCGATCGCAACGGATCCCACGATACAGTGAGCATTGACAGACTTGAAGTTGCTCATGTCGAACCTCACTTAGATCCTCCCATCGCTCCTGAAGTCGATCCTACTCCTGGTGACTCGCAGTCTACCCAGCCCATGTGTAACGAACAGCCCGTACCTCCTCAGTCCAACCCGAAACCCCTGTTGATCTTTTCCTTGCACTTGCTCAGGTCAAACTGCCAGATGGCAAACACCTTTCAAAGAGTAGTATGCTTAACATTTCCTCATTTTATCGAGCGTTTCCATCCTTCTAACGCTCTAGGGGGAGTTCTATAGGGTATTGTACATATTTTCATATTTCGCTTTATTTTTATATATAGTCTACAGCACTTGTTCTTGTACAAAGTGAACACCACTTGTTTGAATTGATTCTACTTAGCAATACACTTTTGGTGCGCGCGTCTCGTCTCCTTGGTGCTCCTGTTCGGCGTAGATCGGGGTTGCCTATAGAGAGCTATTCGGCGGCTGCATTTCGAACTGACTATTCGAGTTTATACCCTTGTATTTATTTTGTCCCCTGCAGGTTAAGTGAAATATATTATGAGCTGTATGTGTGAACGTACTGGATGTGGATGAGTATTTGACAGTTGCGTCTCACTAAGTGCGTGAGGGTTAATTTTTTATTTACGGAAATCACGAGTTTATGATTTTCCAAATGAAATCACTCGTGATGAAGGATATCAACTGTAGTGTGATATTATAAAATAATTATTGTGTTACGCACGTTCAACCGTCTACCTTAGAATAATGTGATAACTAGTCGTGCATGCGCACCTTCTAAGTGATGTGAGCGCTACAGAACCTTCCTGGGAAACCCTAGAAAGCTTAAACATCTGGATCCAGTACAGTGATCCGTCCGATTACTGGTCTGTGGATTTTTCTGTTAAATCGCGCTTGACAGTTTACTGCTGTTAAAAAATGAAATAGTTAGACAGAAACTGCAGGCAGTGTGCTCTGCGTAGCGGCTAATAATTTGCACGCAAAGCTGTTCCTCGAACGTGAGGCCAATTCTCCGAGGAGCAGCGTGCTGCAGCTCATGGTAAGTAAATTTCAAACTTGACGCAATATAAAGGGCAGGTGAAAACAAACAAATCGACGAAGCTGACGAAGATGGTTTATAAGTTCACGTACACAAATCAGCATGAATTGTACGCGTTGAAAAATTTCTGATCGGCAAAAAATGATTCCAGGTCCAACTGAATGATGAGACGAAATGTCACAGTGAATGCTAACGTAACGACAGAAGAACATGTAGTATTTCTAAGGAAGCCAGCTGATATTGTTGACTGACATTAATGGATCGTTTCCTTGAAACGAACGAAACTGCTTTCCAAATAGAAAATCGGTCACTCAACTTCTGCACTCCGGTGGGTTTTATGCGTTCTCGTTTGTCCCTCCTTCTCCGACGATAATCATTGTTGTTGGTCCTGGTGTAGGATAGAATCAATGACATTTCTCTTTCGCAAAGAAATGGAGAATGTATGTTTGTTTTTTTGAAGCTGGATGGTTCCTGTTGCGATAGAGCGCAAACATTAATGACAAGCCACTTTCGGAAAGGGAATATCAAGCTGAAAACTTATTTATGTACCAAATCAGCTTGCCAGAAGAGGACTGCTAAAACCTCCCGGAATATAATTGCTACAGACAGAAACCTTACGAACAAAGAAGTCAGTTCTGATCAGAAAGGTGACAGCAAGTAAAGTAAGCAAGAAGGAGCAGTATTTGATGAAACAGGCTGACGACAAGTGCACAGCCCTTAACGACAAACAACTTCACTCAAGTTTATATCGCAAGACAACAGAAAACGGGTACAACAAGACATACGGCAACGCTAACGTGCAAAAGATATTGCCCAACGCACTTCTACGCGTGTCACCAAGTCAGCACTGAAGAACAAGCGATTTCACGGCAGGTATCTCATTTATCATTGTTCATGTTAAATCAGACAATTTCCCAATTACTCCAAGGTGGACTCGTGAATTCAACGCAATCATCCACACGCCGGCTTCCACATTTGAAACATCGCGAGGCAGCCACGCAGGATTCTCAGGACTGTCGGCGTTCAACGAACTGGGATTACTGGCATCCCGGAAATTTTCCCGCGAAACCTTCAACCAATTTATACTAGCATATGCGGCGATTTCTTCTTACATGCCCAAGTAACCCATTGCCGCCTTACTTTCCTGTATATGAAGAAACGCCGGCATTCATCGTAGATCTGGATGCTTCTACAAACCGCGACCAAACTGCAACTACCAACGTGACAGACAACACGACTGATCTTCCTTCGCCATCAACCGACCAACCCGGCGCATCGACACCAATCCCTCCAACACCCTCGGTGAGGTCTTCTCATTTCCCCGTCCACCACTCCCAAAGCGGCCGCACCAAATCACGACAATTCCCGACGAACCGCAACCAGGACCCAGCACCAGACCACTTCAAACGACGCCGCAGGCCTACAGTCAGGAATTCGATGACGTGGAGTTGTCTACGGACGTTTGCGGTGAATGTGGAAGATACGTATCTCCATCCGAAGATCAAAGCATGGACAACTGGATTCGATGCGAGCACTGCCCACAATGGTACCACTGGGAGTGCGTATACGTCCCCATTTTCGCGGAGGATTTGTTCTGCACACGCTGCCAGCGTCACTTCGAGAGGTCTACCCGTTCAACGCTTGGCATGACAGATAGCACGTGAGTTGCCCCTCGTTAATCCAACATTTTCTTTTTTTCCAGGCCCGCCGCATAAATCCAACCCCTTCTCATCGTGGCGCGGTGGTGAAACTGGTGCATACACCAGGCCAACGGGGCTCTGGTATAAAAACTCACACGTCATCGACGTTGGTACTAATGCTCGTTTTTGATGCATTTTCAGAAAGAACACGGAACGTTGAAGAACAACTGCGAATAGATTGTAATAACCTACTGACGAATAAAATTATGATACCTACACTGTTAGTATTCTTTCGTTAAAAGCGTGTATATCAGTCGTAATGGGACTACTAAGCAATGCGAGTTTGTGGGATCGGACTGATTGTTAATTGTCTAAGTTGGTCAACGTCAGTTATTCATATCTCGTGATTTGCTCTCTTTCGGTATGTTGGTCAGTCGACCTAGCGAAGTCGCGCGAACTAAGTCAGCAAGTGACACCACGACCGATATGGACTCAACAAATCCGTTCGGTCTCGAAGATCGTTCGAAGTATGGCATTAACGCTTCTATCGTGGGCCTACCGGGTAGATCGTTGCTGCCTGACTTGATTTCACTGTGGCAACTTGTTGGCGCTTGACAACGTGTGGAATAAGCCCGATCCAGTAAACACGTACCTCCACTCAACGCACAGTAAACCTCACCAGCAGTTGGTGAACAGCAGTGACCGCCAAGTGTCTAAAAGAAACTGTCCGAACGTCGTACAAGGAACTGCGTACTCGGTTGCTGCTAAGCATCGCTCTGATTGCTGGAATGTTCCGTGATTATTTCGCAAAATGCACGACTGACATATCATGCAAGAGCGCTTACTAAGGAAACCATGCTGCGAAGGTTTATAAGGTTTTCTGACCTTAGGAACTCGACAATGGGCACACTTTATTATCCTTTCAAACATTCTTGAACAGATTGATGTGTGGTTGATGGGACGATAGTTACTAACGTCCTGCCTTGAACCACTTTTGTAGCGAGGCATAATGATTGACTTTTTCCACTGGGGAGGGAAGGTGCTTGATAGAAGTGATAGTGTGAACAAATTTAGTAAAAGGATCGGTATATCCTCACCCCTTGCTTGATAGCAACTGGTGGGATACCATCAGGTCCAGGATGGATTGTGGGTTTAATAGTAGCTAATTGTGAGCGGATACTTCTAACGTCGATCGATACATTGCACAGAACTTTAGTTGTTTTCAACGGAGTATTAACGGGTAATACTGTGTTTTCCACGCTAAACGCAGCAGCAAAATGTGAGTTGAAGATTTCACATATTTCAGTAGGGTCGTCGACAACCGTTTTATCTTGGAGAGTTATAACTTTTATAGAAGGCATTAGATTCATGCCTATCTGTCTACTACCAAGCGCTAGCTTTTCTTCGTTCATATAACGCAGTTGAGTTTTATGTTCTATGTATTGAAAACATGCTGCTCATTTGCATTACTAGGGAGAAATCTAGTGTTCTGTGCATCGACTTAAGTATTTTAAGTTTGTCAGTCTCTTTTGCAGTAAGGATTTTACCTTGTACATACGAATCAACGCGTTTTGACTTTATGGGAGCCATAACGTCGATACAAAATGTGAAATGTTTGATAAATTCCTCCGTTGCTACTTTTGGGTCAGATGTAAGAAAGAACGTATTCCAATTCAAGGATCTTAGTAAGGAAGAAAAGGTACTCCAATCATGTATTTGATCGGACGGTAGAACACAACTGTCGGTTTGGTAACTGTATTGAAGTCAAACTGACACTTGACCATGTTATGGTCACTTCTTGAGAATTGTTCCAGAACAGATATACCTACAGACGAGATACCTATGGTGAATATGAGATCCAAAATATGCCTCTGTCTGGTGGGCGTTGTGACATGTTGGTTCCATCCATTCAGTTGAATGCATGAAAGAAATTCAGCTTGCTTTGCAGGAACTGAGAATGAAGTCCAGAAGATATTAGGCATGTTAAAGTAACCACCTATTAGTTTTGTGTTCGCAAAACCTGTTTGACACATGATGTATCACATCTACGAGGTCAGTCAAATCACGGCCGTTAGCATTAGGCGGTTGGTAAATGCATCCTATGAGTAGGTCACGAGGACCTACAGAGACCATTAACCACAACGAGTCCTCGATTTTATAAAGACCAGGCTCGTCAAGTGTAACTGCGGAAAATTGCTCTTTTAGGTAAATAATGCATCCACCTCCTCGTCCTGTGAGACGATCCCTACGAAACATGATATCCCATGATGCTTACATGCGTGTCTGGTGTATCAGGAGAGCACCACGTCTCAGTGACGAGAATGATATGGGGATTAGACAAAAAACAAAAGATCCAAAGATGTGCGTTTTGTCAATGATCTAACGTTTATGAATAATAAATTAATGGATTTTTTCTGTAAGGCACAACACTTAAACTGCTAAAAAAACTGCATGACAGATGGGCAGTGGGTTGCAAGTTATCATACGGAGAGGTCCGGTCTGGGGATGTACCAGTTTCCCACTCATGTTCGAGCGGATGTCGCAAAGATTTGACTCCACGACAGAAAGTGCTGGAACAGGGTCATCATGGTAGGATGATTGAGTGGGATATGGGGAGGGGGCCAGGTGGTGGTGGATGAAATGCCGAAGGGTGCACTAAAAAAGGACTGGGTTGGCGGACATTTGTGTCAGTTATATAGTCCGTTGGTGGTACACTCGACGGGGTACATGCGTCAGAAATTTGGTCAACAATAGCACTCATCTTTTGAGTAGGAGATAGGGTATTGCGGAGCCATTGAGTAATGCACAAAAGGCGTGAAGTCTATTATAGTTGTGGACTGGCTTGGAAGCAGTAGTGTGCACATTGTTCATTTTCATCTGCGAAGCGTTGGCTCTTTGATGTGATTCATTGAACCCGAGTCGTAGTGTTTATGAGATACCGCCGATTTACCCCCATGTCACAAACCTAGAACATTATTCTGTAGTAAGCACCGTACAGGTCTTACTGCTGGTTTGGAGCCTTGTTCAGGCGTTTTGGATCTGCGGTTGGGATTTACAGTCACTCCGGATAATGGAGGGAAATGCCCACAGTAAAAAGGAGATGGATTTGATTGTCCAGCCTCGTCTTTGTTAAGAAAATTTGGGATACTGCCCCCAAAACTCTGGGGAACTGCCGGCGCCTTAGGTCCAGGACTCATTCCAGTCAGCACTTTGCTTGACGGAGATAGAAGGCGATGCACAGAGGAGGTTACGTCAGCATTAACCGTGGGTCTTGCTGGATAAACTTGAACGCGCCCGGCGTCAACAGAGCTGGACGTGGTTTGCTTTTCAGTATTCTTCTGAGCGGACAACGTAACGGTGTTGCCAGCTGCAGCTTGCTCATCTACGGAATTTGTAGAGCAGTCGAGATCGACAGTCAAGTCAATGAGGTTGCTGACTTTGTGACTTGACTTCTTCTTTACTTGGGAGATATTGGTTCGTAATATTTCCCTTTGGAGTGGTGTCTTGTCACCAAACACTTTTATGGACTTAAAATTTGTGGCACGCATAATTTGGTCTCGTCTGTTGACGAATTCGTTCGCTACAAATTCACTTGTGAACTGCAGTAACAGTGGACAGCATTTTTGCTGTACTTTCTTGCGAAGTCTTAAGCAGTGGCACTCCTGGTCTTCCATCCTACCAGCTTTGAGTAAGACTCTTTTCACGGTCAACAAAGGTATTCTGTCAGGTATGTTAAATACAACCACTTTACTTGCACAGCGTAACCGTTTGTGCAGTTCCGTAGCTATTGTGTCAATAAAGTTCCAGCAGCTACGAGATCTTTATGACTAGAAGTAGTCTCAGGATGGGTGTTATTTGAGGCATTTAGAATGCTAACTATCGGATCCAGCTGGTGCAAAATTTCGGTGAGCTCTTCGTACTTACTGTGTAGTTTTGCCATTGCAGCCTCTAAGTCAGTTATTTTTCTAACCTGATCTGAAAATACATCGGTAATAGGAACTGAACACAACTTGGCTTGGTTTATTGTTGGCCGTTAAGTTTATCGCTTTAGCAGCAGATTTTGGCTCCTTAGCAATGGCAGGAATGGAGTAGGTGTTGGACGTGGTGTCTGGGGACTTTACGCCTCTCTTTGTTGTAATCATGCCTTTTTTGCATGAGGCTGATCGCGTGGCGACCGACAATTTTTGAAGCCTAGCTGACTTAGTAGGCATTATGGTATGATATCTTTCAAAAATTACCGATATATGATCAAAACGTTTCAGAGTAATTAACGGTAACAGAATTGATCAAATAGTATGCTAATTTGAGCGGTTAAATGATATAAACGTAATATACACTTGCACGCAATAATAACTGGCCTTTTTCAAAACACGCGCCTTGATGTAGTTTTCTTGAGACCACAGTTCAATTATACGACGAAGCTTTGACCGCCTGAAGACTGAGCAATTTTCTCCACGATTGGCCACAACTTCAAGTTCGATGAATTATGTACACACATTCATCGATATTCATTTGCAAGAAGACCACCAGTGTTACTGTACAAAAAGCAGCTGAGCATCTTTGCCGTAAACGGTTTCAATCTCAAGTGAACTTAGACGCCATCACCAACCGTTCTCTTTGGAAATTTTCTATCTGCTCTTAGTAGGATGGGCAGGTACTTGGGCGGGCGAGGAAAGTGATAACGCGACATTCTTAAAAGGCTATCTACGGGCTAACAAAAAGTTGCTCTTCGTGAAGTGAGTGAGAAAGTTGTGAATAGTCGTATGAATTGCAGGAAACACTATCTGCTTCAGAACTCTCTGAAAAAGAAATCCATGGAGATTTCAACAGAAAATAAACTAGTGGAGTTGCGTTTATTTCGCATAAGTTGTCCAGTCAAGCAAACGGAACGGGGTTAGCTCGGAGTTTGTCCCTCTCTGGCTACGGGTCGTGCCAGAGTCGATCGGCATCACAGGTGAGAGTCTTGCCGACTTCGGCCATGTCCGGAAAGATAGTCGGCCAAAAACTTAGCGGAGCCACATTTGGCTGTATTTGGCGGTGCATGTATAATGCAGCACACATTACGTACAGCTTTATCAATCGATCTAACTCGAGTCCGTCCATACCCCAGCTATCTAACTAACTCAACTACGATCAAAGTAACCGTTTGGTTTCAACATATGAGCAACGTACTTTGAGCGTTCGGAACTGTTGAAAACGAGGCTATGAACAAGTAAGTGTTATAGTGAACGAACTCTCTATAAACTACCGCAAGCTAAAGTGTTAAAGTGAATATCTTCGTGAATGCGTCGCATCCCTCGACATTTTCTTTCTAAGTTGCAGATTTATTCTACACCAGAGGATTGCATTCGATGTTCTTTGGCTACGGTGACTCTGACTGAACAATGCATTCATGTATAATCCAGCTTATGGCCATAAGATCACCGCAAATTTTGCAAACTACTTGCAAAAGCGCTCATAGTACAAACTCAAAAACGAGGAATTTACTTCGGTGGTCTTTAAATCATGAAAAAGTGCGTTCAAACTTTTTCTTAGTGAAATATTTCCACGTTTGGAAAAAATTCTCATGTGCAATTAGGGCCAGTAAGAACATAAAATAATTTGAACGGAGCCTAGAAACCTTCCTGACATTACGAACGTCATGTCCATTTTCAAACTCTGTCTGCCTGAAGATGATATCTTTGAAAATGGACCTAATAACGTCTGAGGAGAACCCTCTGCGCCGCGTGTTGTTACGTCACGCACCCTCGGAACTGACCAAAGCTATCAGTTTCCCCATCAGAACATAATAGATTTTTTTACGGCCATGTGTATAACTTGGGCGGGAACAAGAAAGCGTATTTATTCCCAACTCATATGAGTGTCAGTTTAACATCTGCCCGTTTGTAAAAACCTAACCATTCTTGTAAGCGCTTACTTCATGCTGAATGCCAGCTAGCTGCGTGTGGTTGTTAACCACTATGCGAAAGCAGCGTATCATGAAACTGTTTGGGAAACAAAACCAACAATACCCAACATGTCTGTCCCGCATGATTGCATGAAAATCTCGCGTCAGCATTCGTGTTTCTCCTCCTCTTAGTAGACTACATGACAATCTTTCTATGTTGTTAACCATCCTTTCCAATCTATATATCAGCCTTATAGAACAAACAGACATGAAAATTCGGCAGTAATCATATGTTAGAAAAGACTGTTGGTCGATCAGTTTTTCGCGATGATATGCTCTGGATGTTTCGTCTACAGCGACACATTCTTCAGGTAGGGGACTGTTGGCTTGGGGTAAATGTTATTGCACCTTTCGAAGATTGGCTCGTTTGAAATAACGTCGAACCGACAGCAAGGGGTGGTTGACCGCGACGTCGCATATTTGGCAGAAACTGATTGTGGTGTTGTCGCATGTACTCAATGGCGCACCAACTTCGACTAGATGCACCATGCGAGGTTCACCAGTTAACACCATGACTGGTCGGGATGGCCTGTGACGTTCTTTCCACCTCGTGGGTTGACTGGAGTGCTGAGAGGATCCTACCACCCGCACGAGATCGCAGAACTCATTGGCCGCAGTACCGGACGGTGGCCCACTGGAGAGACCCGGGTGCGGGGAATTTGAAGTCTATGTTCAGTTCAGTTTAATAACTTCAATGGGTAATGCACGGAAGTAGAAAGCAACGGCTTTTAATGGGTCCGTTTCTCTCAGCCAGCAACCTCTGCAACAGAGAGATAGTTACACGTCGCAACTTTTATTGGTTGTATCGGAGGGTTATAATAGAGAAATACTAAATGTACGCCTACTGTTACTATACACGTAAATCTATAGCTCGGTATATATGCATAGTTGGATGTGAGCTATTTGACGGACAAACAGACACGTGGCTGTGCACAGGAGAGTATGCTGGGATACGGATTAAGCGTTACAGTGGCGATCCAGACGAATTTTAAACAGCGCCACTGTCGCTGCACTGCAGATATGTTTTGATGGAGAATTCCAGACTTTGCAGACCAAAACCTAGATTGAAAATTGTCTCGATCCAGGTCTGCTGCACCGGCTTTTTAGTTTCAAGGAATGCCCATCAAGTAAGCTAGTATACGCAGAACTGAGGAGGGACCTGCGCACATAGTTAGGGTTCCTCAGAATCACAAACGCCAATATTAGGTCATCTCTCTGTCCGCGGTATTCCAGGTAGAAGAGATTCAGTTCGTGAAGCCTCTCAAGGTAGGGTTTTACACTCACCCAACGAACTGCATCCGTTACGCGCCTCTGAAAGGTTTCAAAAATACGTTTGTCCTCCCTTATCTGCGAAAACCAAACAAGGATCCCTTGATCGAGGTAAAGACGAATAAGGCTATTGCGCAGGTTAGTGGAGCACGATCGTTCGAATTTTCCAAATACACGTTTCGGAAACACTAGTGCACTGTTAGCTTCCTTGGCGCTCGTCTCAGTATTGGGGAACTCGAGAGGTTGTGTGTCACAACAGTGCCAAGGTCTTTTTCTCTGTCCGTGACTTGGAGCCGTACTCCGTCCGAGGAGCAAAGGAAATTGTGCTTATATCTAATATGCACAATTTTGCAATTGCTAGTATTGAACTCAACGGAGCTTGTTGTAAACCATTCGTAAAGAGCACTAATATCAGCCTGTAGAGTGCTTGTATCACAACCACCACGCACAGTACGCTAGATTTCGGTATCCTCAGCAAACAGCATGAGTGGGGACGATACTTCAGATGGTAGGTCTTTGATGAAGACAGAGAAAAGTTGTAGCCCCAGAACGGAGCTCTGTGGGACTCCGTAGGAGGAGGATCCCACCCCCAC
>LOND01002311.1:27022-40032 GCA_014220965.1 Paragonimus kellicotti
TGAGGGTATGTCAGCTTTCGCCCTGGTCATTCCATGTGCCCGGAGAATCGTTTAGTGCAATCAGTGATGGATCTGACGGGTGATACTTGGTGGGTCCTGCGATGGGTGCACACGGCTGCTGTACACTGATTACGGCAGCAGTTGTATGCCGGGTATGGGGCGCCATGCCCTTTATGGAGAAATGCATCCCACAGTGCTCATTTTTCTTTTATTAGACGCTCCGTCGAAGGTGGGGCGCGGAGTGTAAGGTGAGACTAAACTTGTTATCGCGGTGTTCAGGTGTAAAATGACATGCTCTGGATGTTCGTCTACAGCGACACATTCTTCAGGTAGGGGACTGTTGGCTTGGGGTAAATGTTATTGCACCTTTCGAAGATTGGCTCGTTTGAAATAACGTCGAACCGACAGCAAGGGGTGGTTGACCGCGACGTCGCATATTTGGCAGAAACTGATTGTGGTGTTGTCGCATGTACTCAATGGCGCACCATACCTCACATACTCTCACCATTTCAGCAGTTCACGTGATCGGTGCGGACGGACAACAACCAAACCGAGATAGAATCTGTTGTGAAACCACAAACTCCGTACTACTGACTCTTACCGGAATACCTCGAGGCGGGGATACTACACAAGTATTATACTTCCAGCTCCAAACGAAACCAGTGAAATCAGTGAGAGAGCGCGGGAATTCGGTTTTGGCGGTGCAGTCGTTGTTCTCAGTGGATGGGATGGCTGAGTATGAGCTGTATTTTGTGTATCTGCTAACTTTTAACCACAGTAGTTTTTGCGGCTCAACTTATGATAGGTACACACCGGGAATGGACGGTTCCAAGACTCACAAGTTGACCAAAGGATTTTGGACCACGAAACAAGCCTTAATTGCAAAATTCGGTCGGAAGCAGGATGAAAATATTGTTGCGTCCGATGCAGATTTGGACTCAAAATTAGAGGTATTGTGTGCCCGCTTCGTTAAATGCACCGGTCAGCTTTTAAAATCTATCCAAAAAACATGCAGAGATTTGTCCAACTTGATTGCTCGTTATCAAGAAACTATTTGCTGTAATGAAGTAGATTTCATCACTTTATTTCTTCACAGATTTGTCGCAGTCAGAGAACGAAATGGGCCGCTTTCTCAAGCGTTATAGTTTAGAAGACAAGACCCAAGCAGGGAAGATTATGTCTGCCGCCGGTAAAGCGCTCAGTCATTCTGCACAACAAAGGTACATTTATTCCGGTTACAGTTTTCGAGTCTAATGACGTCGTGCTGCGTTCTGTTAATAAGGTATAATCGCGGCGTCATTTGGTGTAGCCTTGAACCGCGTGACACTATTGGAGTTTGTTTGCCGTTCAGTACATTAAGTATTGCCACTTGCCCTGACTAAAACCAAAGTACTACTTCACACCTTGCTCTTTTAATACCGAAGACTAAGTAACTTTTTAATGGAGCGTAATGTGTTCAGCGTACGTTCACTAAGTCGTTTTCCCCAGATGCGAATTCACCTGACGTGAAGTACAAATAGGCCGCTGAGGATTGAGACCGAATATTTATTGGATGAAATGTACAAGTAGCCTTTTATAGTTCTTCATATGCACAGTAAATGAAAAAACACTTCAGTGTTTTAAAAGGAATACCTTATCAGGGGACCGAACTTCAGCTAAAGATAATGCGTAATTTAAATAGTGTAAACTAAGTGACCTAATGGGTCCTATGCAGTTTGTTTCGCTCTCAGACTGAGAACATTCAAAAAGTTCATAATAAACATCGCTGTTTATTGACCATAGATCGTGCAGTTTCTCTTAGGGTCCCGGCTGCAACCACTTCTTTCGGTTTACCTTTTCGGATTGCAATGAACTATGTGCTCTGACAGATGTCCTTTTGGCACGGTCATGGCTGCTCATAGTGAATGCGCATTGCTGACAAATAGCGTTTTGTTTACTAAAACACACTTCTTTTATGTTGCAAAAAGGTTGCGAAAAATGGTGTCAGACGAGGTACGTGTGCACTTTTTGACACACTTCTTGCATGGTGATTGTGCTCTGGCGAGCAGAAAAAAATGGTCAGCCAGTTAGCATTCCTTTCGCTGTCGCTGTGCTGCACTTTTACGTATGTGTACTGCCTCGTCACTATCGATCGCCTATGTGCCGCTTGCTGAATGTTTGTCCGGTTTACTAATTTTCGAGCTAACACATCGTAGATTACCGTACTTGCCGTCAGAGCACCGCACCCCCAGTGTCGTGCACAATGGAACAAAGTAAACAGCCCGACCATTGTAAATTCATCCTGACTGTATTTGTCGTAAGGTGGTTAAATCACTCGTACAAGGTCACTCAAGACGTTGTTACTCTGAAATGTGCGGTCACTATTAAAGGATAATATCGGCAGCACGTTTTCGCATCAAGTTCTTGTAGCTCACGACGCTGCAGGTGATTCAGAAGAGCCAACTCATTCTTTTCAGTTGACCAGATGGCAGCTGACCTGCTTACCGAATAACCGTCATCCCTAATCGTGGAAATGTCCGTGCGATCATTTACTCACTCTTTAGTTTCTGCATGCATGCTTTTCCATCTGGCTTCCTGTCATATTCAACATCGTTCTCGGCCTTGGACGGTACTCGTGGTTACCTTAGCTTAGGCTGCCGTTGGTCTTGACAGTGATCCACGAAATAGCAGATAGATTATGTACGAATACTGGGGGATTTGTTGGTGGAGAAGGAAGAGAAAAACTAAGCTTTTTGAAAGAAGGAAAGCCAATGATTTTACGAATACAAGCTTGCCATTCATCGCTGCGAAAATGACGGTCTACCGGGTTAAATTATCACAATGACGGAAATCTCCGCATAACGCCCATCCCAACTGACTTGTGCTGGTCCACTTTTGGTTCCACTTACACACGTATCCGGTGTGAACCCGAAGGAATAAGACCAAGAGAACTTTAGATGGAGACCTTTGTGATCCAGTTGGCTAGTGCTGGTTATGCAAATGGTAGGCTACTATGACAGTTAAACCTTTATTTCTCGGAAACAAAAATAGGACTCATGGTATAATCTAAGTTAGGAAGAAATATATTGAAAATGTAAGGCAATAAGCTCAGTATGCGAATACAGAGTAAATTCTAAATAAGATGAGGAGGAGGAACAAAAATTCAAAGCTGAACCTTCGGACACAACACATTCATTACAATACACCGGCAGTCCCGAAGAAACGAATAAGTACAGAATCATCATGGTCCAGTGTTCTGAAAATGAGAGCCGAGGATTTACAAGCAACGGTCGTTGTTCGATTCAAACAAAGGAAAATATGGTATACATAATTTTCTTGCGTCTAGTTTACTTTTCGTCCCGTCGCTGATGGTGCACTATGAGTAAGTTAATGACCGAACTACCCAGAAAAGACCAGCGCGTTCGCATCCCCACTAATCGCAACGCCATATATTTATTAACGCAACCTGTAACACCTATGGGTATTTTGCATACCACACGCTTTAATTCACACTCGCACCAACGTTGCTTGTCAAACTTTCGGACGCCCGTCCGAAGCATGTTCCCTCATGCTGTCTGGCCCGAAGCTAAGTTCTCCCGAAATTTAAAATTGGTATCACAGCACGGGGGTCTAATTTGGATAACATCCTCGTATCGCAGTTTCTTTCCACCAAGGTTTGGTTTCAGTTGCTTGCACAGAGGCTGCTTTGGAATCCGTTCATTAGCCATCCCATAGACGTCTTAGCCAACGAAGCTGGTTGTACATCAGCATGGCTTCAATTTTGTCCGTGTCTGCTCGCCGAAGAAGCTCAATGTCCGACCACTTCTCAAACATTGCAGATAGAAGCGGCTCAGATACCGTACATTTCGTTAATACAGTATCGAAGTTCATCTGCCGTACAGCGGCGTAGACGACACCACTTAACAGCAAACAAGCAGCTTTGTTTTAATTTTCGGGCTACGTTTCTTCCAGACACGTTTTTCATGACGCCCGAAAGCAACGCTGCGCTTTATCACAGGAGCCTGTAACTTGCGATCCACGGACAGGTTTGTCAACAGAATGCTACCCACGTAGCAGAAATCTGTGCAATTATCCACTGATGCCGATTTCAAGCGTATACATAGCAGCTTCTACCGGAGAAGGCCGAAAAACTGTCTTATCTGTGTTGATCTTCAAACTAAATTTGGATTCTGCAGTCGCGAAAGTCGTCGCTAGTCGCTGTGTGCAGATAGCGCACTATCGTCTGCAAACAAGAGCATGCGCAAGTTGTAATACTCTACGTTTCAACCACCTCGGGTGGCCTTCCTCAGGAGTGTTGTTGAGACGTGGTTGAAACGTAGAGTATTACAACTTGCTCATAACGTTGTGTTATTCTCAATCCATTTATCAATAACATGTTAAACACGACGCCCAAACTGTTTGACTTCATTCGTACTAAATTTGGTGCGGATATCTTACAAAAGCATGCGCGTTGGCGAAACTTCGCATATTCACCAGACGGCCGTCCATGCAATATTCATTTCGAAGACCGTCGTTGGAGTTCTGAAGAGCGGTTGTCAACGTTTCGGCTGAATGTAAATTAATCAGGATTGAGGCTAGAGCACAACTCTGCTTCACACCAGCGACAACGTCAAAATCATCAGTGATTAATCCGTACATGCCTTTGCCGTCATACCCACATGCAACGTTTTAATTGAATTAACGAATTTACTTGGAAATTTAGACTTATCTAGTACTGTCCACAATGCTTTACGGTTCACGAAATCAAATGCCTCCTTGAAACCTCCAAACAGGGAATACGGCGGCTGGTTCCATTTACTTCACGTCTCCTGGACTTACCGAGAAGCGGTCACCGTGTCACGTATTACGACTCGTCCGAAATCTACAGTGCTCCTCTGGAACATTGGCCTCCAAAGCTTCCGCATTGAGTAGGTGAAACAGGATTCCGGCTAGAGCCGTTTCGGCGCTGCCTGCTTAACTGATGTTCGGATAACAGTCGATACTTTGCTTAGTACCCTTAGAAAAGGTGCGATCAAAAAATTCTTACACTCTTGAGGGGTTGTCTGTTTTTCCTTGGTGGAATAAACTGACTGGAACAAAGCACGTTCCAAAACTGGGCTTGCCATGTTTTGGAAGTTCTGTTAACCTGCTGTTTTTCCATTTTACAATTATACAATAGCCTTCTGCATCTGTACTAATTCCAGGCCGTTAGCAAACGACACCTTGTTATCTTGTTTTGGCAGACCATTCACGACCATCCAATCAGTAGCAGTAGGCCAGTTTCATAGACTACTTACGTCGGACTCCTATAATGTTCTCTGGTTGTGTGCGCGAAAAGCCAGTCCGCGTCAATCAGACCGATAAGCCAAAAGTCGCTTTCGGCGAATCGTAGAATTTCTTGCGTTGTCGGCGATCGGCGTACGCCCGCATGTTTGCATTTTCCACCAGTCGTCCCTGATTCCTGGAGGTTGTTCGGCCAGTTGACGACGGGCAGTCCGGAATATAATTCTTTTGTCTTTATTTCCTGGGTCCATTGTAGAAACAGCACAGGCTCCATTCTTCTTTCATATCAGGCTCAAAATAACTGCATCGTTGTCAAACCAGTCGGTGTGTTCCCAGCGTTGCCAAATGTTCCGCACTACATTCAGCCCTCGCTCATTACTCGCGTGATGCTTACTTCGCGAATGTCGCGCTGTTGCACAATCACGTAGTCAAACGAAATGGTGATGGCCCCTCAGTGGGTGGGTTCCACGACTTGATGTCGTCCACATCCAGCTAGAATCGGGTGTTGTGGTAGCCAACTCCTGAGTGTCACACTGACGAAGGGGACAGTTAATGTTCTCATTGACCACGCCGATGCCATGGGGCCCGAGGACTCCTGGCCGGGCTGTTGAGCCGCACCCCACTTGCACTTTGAAGTCACCCAGAACAAACACTGAGTCATTCATCGATGTCGAACAAGTTGCGAGGGATAGCTTATTTTTTTGCATCATCTGTGTAATACACGTTTGTATTTTGAACACTTTGAGAAGTCGCAGGCACATGGACATGATTCGAGGGCTGATAGTGCGTGGCTCGTTTATCAAAGAATTAATGTAGTCAGCGGCCAAAATACAGACACCATATTCCTGACCATCTTATGTTGGGTAACGAATTTTATAAAAGCTGTTCATAGCATCTGATTCCCGGAGCTTACCTTGGTCTGCAAGTCCTGTCTCGGTGAAGGTTACGTGATCTATACCGTGGCCGCTCAGTTCCACCACGACCACTCAGTGCGGCCTTCTAACACTCAGGTGCTGCACTGATCCAACAACGTAATTACATTCCACATCCTGATATACAGCGTCTTCCTTCCCCGGGTTCGTCTTAAGTTGGACGTCGTCACTGAGATTTGTTTGGGCGATATCTGTTATAGGATTCGTGCTAAGCGGGTCATTGGAGAAAGTTACCAGAAACATACTTTCGTCTCCCCTTCCTGCCGCTGGAAACATTAGATAGTGCGGTTCGGTTTACTCTGCTGGACGGCCGATTCAGTGTTTCGTGCTTTTTGTTGTATTATCATTGTTTATGTAGACTCGGGGTATTGCCAGGACGCCGAGATAAAGAAAAGGAACGATTACGGCTCCCAACGAAAGCATTTGGTTCAAAATTGTGTGGATGGTGGGCAGCGAATTTGAACGAGCGCCATCTTTCTAGGATAAGGAGCCAACCCCATCCAAACCCCCAACCTGGATGGACCGGAGCCTTGTTCATCCTATGCATGCTGGCTTACATAGTTTGAGCGACCCTGTCGGTGTAACAATGACAGTACCCAGTGTAGCCGAGTAGGTTATCGAGGTATTTGAACACATACACACTTAAGTACGGCTATAAGTATCAAACACAAGCGGCATCAACGATGGTACGCGGTTGATGACGTTCGTTTTGAACTAGCTTGTCACAATTAACGAAGCCGAAGGATGCCTGTGTATAATACTCACCAAAGCCGACTTGCGCTGTTTCATTTACTGTTTCACTCACTCGTACTCGATGTAAGCCTGTAGGACGAATAAAAACATTCATGTGAGTGCAGACCTTTGTAGTCCAGTCGACCAGTGTTGGTAATTCAGATGGTAGGTTAGTATGACAATAAAACCTTTGTCTCTCGAAGTCAAAAAGTACTACTCCCCTGATAAGATCGACGTTGAGAAGAAAGATGCCGAAAATGTAAACCGGGGAGTAGTTCAATATGGGAGTACATATTGCATTCTAGATAGGATGAAGAAAACAAGCAAAAATTTGAAATCGAACCTAAAAGCCAAGAAAACATCCATCATACAATACATCAACAAAGTTGAAAAGAGAATGAGTGGAATCGAAGAGCCAACTCTGCCCGGAGGTCGGCGAATAAGACATTGCTAACTTATTCCTATCACTGCTGCGCATAGTTGCACCGTGGTTTTTAGAATTAGCGGGGAGCCTTCCACTGTTCGGTATAGTACGCTAGCGGTTACGGTCAACCGTTGAACAATTGGAGTACTCTTGGAGTGAGGTTACCGTTTCTAACCCCTTCCTCTTGTACACGGAAGACAGCGGGACTGCAGTTACAAATATTGTTCTGTTGTATACTTAATCCCGTCTTAGTGCCCCTACGCAGTCAGTAGTACAACGTATAAACCTATGAGCGTAATTGTCTTTTGTCCGGTCACTCCCCTTCGGTCTGCTTGATGTAGTTAAAACTTGAAGGATTGAAATGCTAGATAGTACAGCCCTGCAGATCAAAACAGCGCACTGGCCTGACCACTACGCCAAGGTAGCAGAAAACCCCCCGGACGGCACAAACATACACACATGACGGTTTACTCACGCAAGACTATCATGACAAACCCGGCCTAATGAAACAGCGCAACAAAACTTGCAAAAGGCCTGAATTGTAAACACGCCTGTGAAATACAACCTAGTGTTCACAACACTGACATCATCGACCAGATGAGGTGTACTTCGGCACTCGGGGCACAGTGCATACAGAACAATACAATTCGCACTATACGTACCCACCCTTGAAGCAGCTCAAGTGCTTTAGCTAAATTTAAATACATTTGGAACCATAGTTTCATGCCACACAGTCAATAGAGACGTACAAACTTATGAGCATAATTGCCTTTTGTTTGGCTAATCTTCTTTGAGTTATCTGGCATTGCCCTCCCGATCAGAACACCACACAAGTCTGACTTTCATTCTACAGTGGCAGAAAAGGTCATGGTTAATTCACGCTGTCATAAGCGTTCACAGTCCGTTATGTGAATGGTCGTTATTTTACCAACAGCATCTACAAACCCTGCACAAGGTGGCGGTCACCGTTTTCATAACCCGTGATGACGTCATTGCACGGCCGCCTTGTTTCTTCCAACCGTCATCATTCACACTGAGTAACATGCTCCATCGTCGTACGTGATTCAGCCAGCGAAGACTGGGCGTTTTTTCACTTTTAGCTACTGGTCGCGAACTTCCACATTCTCCAAATACGTCACGACGGATTGTCGAGTTGCTTACACAAACAGCCTACGTGACACCGGCTAACTGACGGAGACATTGTTGGTTGAATACCGATGGTCTGCATGCATCTTCCGCACAAATGGGTTACGTCTCTGTTCCACGGTGCAAAACTTTGCGGGCACAAGCATTGTAAACCGTGTCTTCAATTAATAAATGGGTGTCGTTGTGACGTCACAGGTGACGAATAGAGGGAAATATACTGCTTGCTTACCCGACCTATACTGCTACCTTGACGAGGTGGTCGGGCTTGTGTGCTGTTTCGATCCGGCGGGCTATGCTGACTAGGACTCCGGTCCTTCCAGGTTCAACCCTGTCAGACAGGCCAAAGGGGAGCAGCCAGACGAAAAGCAGTTACACTCATAGGATTGTATGTCGCACTACTGACCGCGTAGGAGTGCTTAGGTAGTGAGGCACGATCCTATGGGCATACAGCAGAACTATTTTTATAGTTGCGGCACTGCTGTCTTCCGTATCAGGAAGAAGGGGGTTAGAAAAGGTACCCTCAAACAAAGAGCACTCCGATCGCCCAACGGTTGACCGTGACCGCCGGCGTATTATCCAATACGGTCGAAAAACATCTATCACCCAAAAGCCCGATGTAGCTTTGAGTACATCCACTGCGCGCAGCAGTGCTCAGAATCAGACATCAATGTCTTATTCACTGCGCCCTCGGGCTAGGCAAGCCCCTCACTGCCAAGTGAGTCAGACTTTTGAGTCATTGGCTCCGGGTGGGGTCCCTCAAGTCAACCCCCTTCCGCGGCATAAACGACCGGGAAGTATCAGAAGTTATCGCTCTCCCGACAGTGACATTACTAACTGCTTGCTTGGTTGACTGAAACGTGTGCTTCTTACTGTACCCATTCAAGTACATCCTGCATTCTATTCGTGGAAGTCGATATCGACTGAACTAGGCAGTTTAATGACTAGGTACGGGGATGTGACAGATACTTACATCTTTCGACTCCAACGTTGAGTGCCCAGTGATTTACAACGGCTGCAGCCGTTACCAGCCACGTTGTATAACGGTTCTCGATGCTACCCCTTGTAGAACTCCTATATCCTGGGTTTTTTCAGTTGTCAACTCATTCGCCGGAGCCGGAGTAAAACATCTGCCACGACATGTAAGCATTTCGTTTACTCCAATCGGTCGCGAACATAAAACATGCAGGACACATACATAAGATAAATAGGGGCAAAAAGTGATCTGGCACTTGACACTTTCGATGTAATTCAAAAGCTCAATGTGGATTCGAACACATTCGCTGCGCGCAGAATCATACATCGGTGCTTTATTCGCTGCGCCTTCGACCTAGGCAAACCTATTACTGCTATGTAATTCCGATCATCGAGTCCTTGATTGTTGGCGAGTCACTCGAAGGAAACTCCATTTCCTGTTGTCCCGCACACCGGACTTTTAAATCAGAGACTGGATTTGGTCCCTCAACTCAACCCTCCTTCTGCGGCATGAACTATTGGAAGATATCAGTTATCCTTTTCTCGACACTCGTCATTCAACCACTACCATTCATTATATTTTACTTGACACTTTTCCTACGTTTCTCGTACCTTTGAATCCTAGTTGTTTTTCTTCAGGCAAAACAACTGGCAAACTGGTATTTTTCAGTGTCCTTCGACAAGTAGGTTAGCACGGTGATTTGGAACAGTACTCTGTCAAGTGTGAAACATTGTGTTTATATCTCGGAGACGTAGACCGACCATTCTAGCACCACTCTACTTGGGCTCACCTGTAGATTACTAAAGATCTAGGCGCTTCTCATTCATGGCATCTAATGACATCAAAGCCGAATTTCATGGTTACACTGAAGTGGGAATCGTACTCAGTTTATTTTTGGAGCAAGGTTTTTAGTGAACAATCGCTTTTACGTTGTCTGACCCACTACATTGGTCAAGTTCTGTTGGTGCACTTCGGAAAAAGGTTGTATTTTCATCATATCGGCCTACCCTCCAACGAACTATGGTTCAGGTGTTGCAAAGAACGCTTTCAATGACGCGAGCATCGACCTTCTGAAACAGGCTAAACGCTCAGACGTACTAACCGACGATCTGAATGCTCCACTTGGACGTCTTCAGGAGAGAAACGGCTGCTTGGTATTTTCGGCTCACGGTCCCAACGACTTGACAACGGTGAGGGTTCACTTCAAACATGTGCTGTATTTCAGCACAGTATGCTGCATCGTACTACATAGAGACCCTCCTCCTGTGCATTTAGGCCATGAACACAACTGGAATATAATTAAGTTATTTGCTGATAGTACCACTATGCTGAAGACCGCCGTTCATTTGAAGGAACCATCTGGACTGTTGTTGTGTTCTCCCGTTTCGTTCTTTCATTTGCCCAAAGGTCCTCCACTCTTAAATGCGAAATTATTAGCTGACATTCGTGAAGAGTAGAAAATGTATATAACGCTTGCCGGGGACAGTTTACCCAGCTCGAGTCTGGTGAGAGAACCCGACGAACACCGGCAATAAATCACAGCAGATTAGAAAGTATACTGTGAAATGGTCTGTTCTAAAGTTGCTGCGCGTTGGGTTTCTATCCCCTCGATAAACCTTATGAATAAGCTACGCTCAATTTCATTTAGTTAATATGACAACGGCAGTCTAGGACTCAAAGTAAAACTGGTTTAAAAATTGAGCAAGAGCTGTGAGTACCACCTGATCAAACAGTCGAAAGAGGTGAAGCGAACCATTTTATTTGGGAATTGTGGAAAACTATTTTCCGTGAGTCGTGGTTATGCTGGCCATGAATTTGGTCCTAGTTAGAATTTCCCTTTTTTCAACAACCATCCACGCTGACTCGACAGTCGAGGTGAACATTTCGAGGAATAAGAGTACGTAAATTTGTTAAGCACATCGTACGCCCACTCTGCAAGCAAGATGAAAGTTTATAGATGTCCGTCTGTTGTGTTCATCATTTCTAGTGGTCTTCGATTTTGCCACACATGGCATTCACAGAAGTGTCCTCGAAGAATCCAGTGTGTTTAGTGTTGGTCTTCTTCGTGGTATTAGGTTGACCAATATGGAGTGTACAGATGACATTGCCTTGCTTGACCTCTACGGCTGAGGTGTGCAGACCATGGTGCACAAGGTGAAAAACCGGGCTGCTCTGTACGAAATGCACGTCGCACTTCCAAACTACTACTTTAGGGCTGCGGCATTCACGCTCCTACGTATTTTTGTCGCAGACAGTCCGCTTGAGACTGATTCGTTGAATTTCAATGTCTACTGCGTTTCTGAGGCTAGAATCCACGACAGTAGTCTACTTCTCAAAATGGCGACATCCGTTATGTCTACGAGATATTTGCCGTACATTGTTGTTAACTCCGCGGCCGCCTCTACCGGTCAAGCTGACGTAGATATAGCCCTCGGTATGACTACCGCAGTAGATTAGATTTCCATTAGCGGTAAACTCTGTCGTCCGTTTAGCACGTTCTAGTGAAGGCCAGCAGATGTCTCTTTATTGTGTTTATCTATGCTCCCGCTGACTGCAGTGACGTCGGTGTTAAGAACGCCTTTTACTCAGATCTGGCCGTTTTCCTTAGGTTGATACATAGCTTTGATACAGTCATTTTTTCCGAAGATACGAACATCAAGGTCAGTCGTCTTGGTGAGGCTGAGTCTTGCCTAGGCAGCGTGTTTGGGCTGACGTCACACCTCTTAGATAATGATGGACAACTTCTACAATTGTACACTGAGCAGCGTATTTTTAATCATCACCACTTTTTGGACAGACTGAATCTCGTTTAGGTGGCAGGTTTGGGATAGCATCACATCGATCAGATAATGGTGGACGATTGTTGCAGCTGTGCGCTGAGCATAAGCTATTTTTAGCCAGCACTAGTTTTAGGCATCGTGCCTGTAGTTCACCACAACAAGTCTAGAAGAGATATCCGTAGGAAACTGAAACGTAGTCTAAAGGCTGATCGTGAGGCTTGGTTAGTGGAAAAAGTTGAGGAAATGGAAACCGCTTTTGCCTCAGGGAACATCGGCAAACTGTTTAAGCTGATCCGTGCCACTGGTCCCAGGCGACCGTCTGTCAGTGAAGCTATCAGCGAGGTAGATGGCACACTAATCTGTAATAAGTCCAGAAGGTTAGAGCGTTGGGCGGAACACTTTGAGGGTCAATTTAGTTGGCCTGCTGCTTCTATTGCGTTGCCGCCACAAACTTGTGATGTAGCACCCTGGTCGGTAGATTTCGAACCATCCACTCAGACTGAGGTTCGCAATTGTCTTTCGGCCCTTAAGCGTGATAGTGCTGCTGGCCCAGATGATCTCGTGTCGGCACTTCCCAACGAACGTGGAGAGGCGTTAGTAGAGGCATTGACTCAGTTGTCTCGACTTGTGTGGACGTGAATATATCTCCGTGCTGAGGTCACTCGATAATAGTTCCCATATTCAAGAAAAGAGCCCGCGGATCTCGCGAAAACCAAAGAGGGATTAGTTTGACCCCAGTTATTTCAAGGGTTCTAGCATCA